>RJWM01003622.1:0-111383 GCA_004363535.1 Dasyprocta punctata | reverse complement strand
GGCGAATTCTGGGCTGGCGCCCAAGCGGCTCCACTGAAGTATGGAGCTCACACGCGCGCTCGGCACTCTGGTGTGCGGAGCGCAAGCTCTCTAAGTCCCTGCACCTATGTTGGTCAGTCCCCAGTGAGCAGCTGTGGGGTCCTGGGCTGATCTGGGCTGGGCTGTGTACCTCTGTGTCCTGTGAGGCTGGCCAGGCGTTCCTGTGAGGGTCGCGCCAAGGTTACTACCTTAATTTTATTTTGTTGTCAATTGAAAGATAAGCCTCTTAATACTAATTGTTTTGTAGGGAGTGGGAGGGACAAAGTAACACATTTGATGTCCACACCAATTCTGTTTTTAGGAATGTTAAAAAGCGGAAAAAGAATTATTTCTTAGAACCAAGGAAATCTGATCTATAATATGTTTGTGGCATATTTTACTGGTATGTATTCAATTGCATCACATTTCAGTGATTACTTTGGAGAGAGAACTATTTGTGTGTGACTCTTTAATAGCTGTAAATTACTTTATGATTTATTCAGGCTCCATGCATATCAATTCCTTCTTTAGTACACTGAAATAATAATGTTTAAATGATCATCAAGAGATAATTTTTATAAAATACTTAGTGTACTGACTGGCATTTACCAAAAATGGTAGCTATCATTATTTTATTTTGAAGTCACAGTAATATAAAGTTGTGATAGGCACCTTATCAGTGTTAAAAAAGATACATTGACAATTTGGATAAGGATATCCAGACTGGGAAAGAATCTATTAACCATATAAATCATGCAAAAAATATTTTGGGCCTTTCATGAAACAACAGTGTGGGAAAGAGGGCGAGTATCTCCTGGGGAAGAAAATTGAATGGTGGCTAAGGTGGTCTTAGTTTTTCTTGTAATAATCGCAGTCAGCTAAGCCTGAAAAAATTTTCTCTCATCTCTTTGTGCTACATGCTTTTAATTATGGAAAGAAATTAATAAATACAGAGTTGAAGCCTCACGTGAAAAAGCTGTTTTGAGCTACATCTTATCAGTTCGCCTCCATGCTCAAATACAAGTCAGTAAAAGAACAAGGGCTAGAGTTCAGAGATGAGAATTATGATATCAATATTGCCACTGTATTTAATATGGCCTTCAAAGTATCCTTTGTGATTAGTATAAACACTGAATCTTGTTCTCGAAATGCAGACCATGAGTCTGGCAAAGCCCAGAGTTGCTCCAAGGCAGTGTTCTTCTTTAGTCTGTTTCTTTATAAACTAAATGTGATATTAATAAAACGCTTTGTGTGCTGTGGCAGAGAACTACTTAGTTTCTTAATAGTTGTCATGTATCTCCCACAGTCACATTAATGACAGTGTTTAACCATATAAATTAGTATGTAGTTGTTGTGTTCCTGTGAGGGAAACAGGTGAAGATTTAAGGAAATTCCAGAGAAAAAGTCAAGCATAAAGACAAAAGAGCATTACCAACAAGATCCTGGGACTGAGAAGCTTCATTGTAATGCACTCCACCGATCCCAAGTTCATGGCCAAGCCAGATTCATTGCTGCAGGCAAGTAGCTAGATCAATCTGTTGTCCTGTTTGTTTCATTGTTGATTTGTCACGTTTGCAAGAGTGCACGAATGCACAACGTGAACACAGAGCTGAGGATGATTTTATTCGTGCCAGAGGGGAGTGTGTGTTACAGTCTCCTCTGACTGCAGAAGAGACAGCCTAAGAATGTTCTTAAACTACAAATACATCTCCTCGTTATTGTGTACAATTAATTACACGCCACTGGCTTATTGTTTGCTATAAATAGCTACTGATTTGTCTTCATTTACATTTTAGAAGGCTTAGTTTTTGCCTGGCAAAGCATCATTTTTCTTAGGAATGTCTGTTGGAGAGAAATACAGGTGGTGTCTCTATGGGAAGTATGGTTAAAACCCCAACAGGATTCTGGTACTTTAAAGAGTAACTCTTGGTTATAAATTATTTCCGTTCTTTTAATCATTAAGGATTTCTTTTATTTCCCCTCTCCATCAAGCATACTGTATTTTGAAAATTGCTGTCTATAAAAATGCCTATAGAGTATTAAGTAAATTTTTTCCACTTTAATTAATAATAGCAGTCATATTTCTAAGTTCTGATGAGCTGATATGATTAAAGCTAAGAAAAAATGTTTTAGTCAGGTTTTTTTTGACAATTTAGAGATATATATTTGTCACTGGTTATTCCTTAATAATGATGGAAAAAAGCCTTTACAAGTTTTATTAGTGCTTTCACAGTCCAGTAGGAATCTTTGAAAAATCAATGTCCTAGAACAGTGATGGTAAACCTTTTAGAGCTTTCAATGAAAACAAACAGCCCTCTGAGGCATGCATGCCATAGGTTCACCACCACTGTCCTAGAATCATAGATTTGTTACATTATTAATTATAATTGCAATTATAATTTTTAATTTTTATGAAGAATTTTCTTGTGTTTTCTCATTTAATTCATAAGAATAAAATCCTCTCAGGTAGATTTTTTGTTCCCATAGTATGAAGAAACAGAGAGACACAAAATATAATTGACTTGTCCACTATCACAGCTATTCTGAGATTTCAGCTTCAAAATGAGGCCCAAAGTTCTAAATTGATACCTAAAATTTTTCACCACAAACTTAAATAATTTTAAATCTAAATTTTTGAGGATATTCAAAGTGTCAGGTACACCGATGTTTTAAATGTGCCTTATTGTATGCAGTCGTCATCAGACAGCTAAAAAATACATATACAGAAGTCAGAAATGATACATCACTCCTTTTTCTCATTGGTCTAGTATTTTTGTTCCATTTCCTCTGTAGAATGTTATTTTTATGGTTTTATACTCAAATATTAACCATAACATTATATTTCTTTGTGAGCAGTACGCAGTTGAACCTCATTATTCACTGTTTCTATTTTTCTAAGTTTGCCTATTCATTAACCCCAAATCAGTGCTTGCAGCACTTTTGTGGCCACTGACAGAAATGAATAGAGCAGTGAGAAATCTGGCAATTGATGCTGCAGACAAACAAGGCCAGTCTCTGCTTTCTTGCTTTATTATTTTTTCATATTATGTCAGATGTCCTTCTTGAAGTCTATTTACCATACTCCAATTGTTTCTCTTTAAAATGGTCTCCCATGTAGTGTTCAGGTGCTGTCCAGTGCTCCTAAGCATAAATAAACTGTGATGTGTCTAACAAAGGATGCATGTGTGTTAGTAAGTTATAGTGCATTTGACTGTGAGGTCAATGACAATAAACCGACAACCTATATGAGAGAAGATGCTTTAAAATAGAAACATAAAACAAAGTCATATATTGATTATTTTATGAAAATTTGACCACGGACTTGCAGGAATCTACTCCTCTATTTCCCCTAGTAGCAGTGTTTCATTACTTACCAATTCAATGTTCATAGTGGCTTTATAGAAAAAATTCCCACAAATAATAAAAATTAACTACTTGAATATGATGCTAACTATTTAAAATATGTTATATAGTATAAGTGTTAATACATTTTTCTGTAGTAAGTCATTAAAATTGCTATTAATATGTAATTAGTTATGCAAATACACTTGATTTAATCGTTGAATTCACTTTGCAGTGTGGAAGAAATAGAAAACAGAGGACTATAGTGAGAAATGGAGAGATGAGATGATGGCGGTAAAAGAATCATATAACTTACTGGGTTTTTACTATATGCCAATAAAAAAAGGAGGGAAAGAGAAAAAAGTGATAGGAGGAAAGCAAGTGAGGGTAGAGAGATGAGAATGAGTGCAGAGAGAGGAGAGCAGAGTCTAGAATATAGAGAATGATGTGATTTTATGACATATTTAAGGAGACTGAAATGTATTAAAATTACACCTACCTGTAAAATAGAAGTCAGTGAGAGCACACACACACAAGCATACACACATACATTTCAAGAATGTTAAAATTTATTAATTTTTTAAAAAAATATTTGTTTAATGGATTTATTTACTTACACAAGCGATTGTCCAACACTGTTAGAAGGGTTGAAATGTAGTGATGAGAAATTTAAGGGAATCTATTATCTACTGGAAAGAGAGTATTAGAGGCTGTGCAAATTTATTTTTATGGCATATATTTGTTTTGATTTAAGAAATCCTAGGAGGTGCAGTTAGATGCATCAAGGAGATAAAAATCAAAAGCATCGTCACAGCACTAAAGTATTCTTCCTTTGAGGGAAGATTTATAAAGTGGGCACCTTTTTTTTTTTAGGGCAGAATATATTTATTGAGAGAAAGAATGCTTCTGTCTGAGAGAAAGACAAAAGGGGTCCCGAGTGGGTTGCCCTATAAAGTGTGCATCTTTTAAAGAATGGATACTTTCATGCATTTATATGGCAATTTAAGTTCATTGAAAATAAAAGTAAAACACATATGATAGCATGTCAATATCTTATTTAATTCAATGCGAAAACATTACTCAACTTACAAAGGAATTATGCACTGTATTTCAGAAGCCCATTTTATTGTGTCAGGTAACAGGACATCTATTTAACCCAAGGTGTAACATTTACCTAGATACAAATTCTTCTTTTTAAAGTTAAGTCAGTATATGAAAAGGGTTCTTAGAATTAGTAGTATTATGTTACATCAATGATAAGGTAAATCAAATACTGGGCAATAATACTTGAAGTACATTTACCATTTATGCTTATTTTCATGCTGAGACTTGGAAACCTCCTTGACACAGGCTTGCCTTTAAATATTTTTGTAAATTATTGAAGTATCTAATCCAATGATATTCGGTTGCAAGACAATGCATCAGTAATTCTCATTTTGATAATTTTATATATGACATAAAATCATATTTATGATATAAAATCAAGACCATGATATTTGAAGATTTATTGTGCTTAACTAACCAAATTGGATTGAAATAAATATCGATTTTGGATTACAGAGACCATGTTTCATTTAACACCGAAAGGTCAAGCTACAGACATTTCTAAATGGCACTTCCAAAATCTGCTTGCTTTTATTGCCAAAAGGCAGTCAAAAATGTGTTTCCCACATAATTTAAAATGTAAAAAAAAGGAAATGAAAGGAATAAATTCCAATTTCATGTTTTAGCTGAATGTCACTGATCAGCATGAATCTTTGCTAAAATGTCTCCCTCAATAACTTTGTAAACTGTCATTTGCTCCAAAGTGTACTGGTGGTAGAGGTGGTAGAACAACATCATTCTGTTCTTTTTAAGTGGTTTGACTTTTTCCATCTAGTTTCCAAAAATAGTTTTTGAGCTTTCTTGCTTTTGGTTTGTTGTAGCAGAGGAGAAAAGTTACATTAAAGTTTGTTTTATTTAGCACAGATCTTTGAAAACAACTATGCTGAGAAAAAGTGGTTTGTTAGAAGCATATCAAGTACTTCACAAACTCCTTTGAATGTCTTTATTGTGCATCCAGGGAGTGGGAAAACATTAATTCTTTGGCTGTGCATTTCTCTTCAGTTAGCTTCTTTGGGCCCAACTTTAACAGGAAATAGTGTCATTTATGCCTATAGTTTCAAAAGCACAATAGGACAGTGGGAGCCTTTAGTCACAGTTTCTTAGAATACCACAAGGTGGGGCTAAATTGTAAGTAGACAACTATTTTTGTGGTCCATCAGAACAGAAAGCTAATTTTGTTTTTGCTGTTGCTGTTAAGTATGTAGCACTATGAAGTTTGCAAACTTTAATAATTAAAGGTTTTAGGTTGGGTGGCTCAAAGGCAGGAACATCATGGCTGATGGGTACGGTAGAGCAAAGCTTCTCACTTGATGATGGCTAAGAAGTACAGTACAGGGAAAGAGTGTCAGGGAGAGGACACCCTTCAAAAACATGCTCTGAGTGACTCATGTCCTTCAACGAGGGCCCAATCCTAACATCATATTTAGCTATGAACATCAGTGGATTAATCCATTAAAGAGTATAGCACCCCTAAGATCCAGAATTTCTTAATCCAGTCAAATTGACAATTAAGATTTACTGGCATAAAGTCAGGGTGGTGGCATTCATCTTTAACTTCAGAACTCAGTAGGCTTAGGTAGTTGTAAATTTGAGTCCAGTCTGGGCTATCTAGTGAGTTCAAGGCTAACCTGGACTACTTAACAAGACCTTGTCTCCCTCAGTCCCCCCTAAACTAAATCAAACCAAACCAAGCCAAGTCAAGCCAAACCAGATTAAATGGCACAAAATATGTAACTAAAATGAAATTTCTGGGTTCCACGATAGGTGTGTTCTAAACTTGGCAATAAATTGCCAAATAGATTTACAAAATGGTTATACATTTATACTCTTCCAGATAATGAAAGAAGCTCCTTGTTGCTGTGAAAACTCAATTTTTTGTAGATTTGGTCTTAATTTTAGTCATTCTAGCAGGTTTTACTTCGTTTTGGGCAAGCACACCTGACCAGAACTTGGTGGAAAAACTTGTAAGACAGGTCAAGGTGAAAAGAAATTTGAAGGTGAAAAGTGAAGTAGTATGGTGATAAAACTATGTGGTGAAGGGGAATGATCAGACTCTTCTATTCTCACAGCTGTTTCATGCAGGAACAAGGAGACAGGAGCAGGCAGGAACAAGGGTAGGCATCAGATACGTGGTGCAGTTGGCTGTTGGTAACCTGCTATATAGTTAGCCTGGACTTCGCAAATTATTTTCTAGATAGTGGTAGGATGTTCGAGCTATTATAGCTCAAGAATTTCTTCTTGCTTTCATCATTATGGAAGGTTTAAATGGTAGTCATACTCTGTTGAGTAATGAGACCTACTTAAAGAATATATTCCATCCACAAAAGTATCCTACAATTAATCATTCTTGTCATGCTTTGCCCTTGATCTAGACTCATCTATAGATAGAACATTCTGATTTGAAATCTTTTTTCTCAAAGATGAAAAAAGGGTTTCTCCAAATCTCAACATAATATCTTCCAAAACGAGACTACAGAACTTATCATAGTTCATTTTATTTCTCATAAATATGATGGTATTTTATTTAGATCTTGGCAATAAAATACTCACCACTGTGGTTACATTTTATTTGAAATGTTAAATTCTGCATTTTAAAACTTGCCAACTGGATTTTTGTTTTAAATGAACATTTTATTTTGGTACAATTTTAGATTTATGGAAAAGATGTGAAAGTAAAACGGAGATTTTATAAATCTTTCACCTAGAATATCCTACTGTTTACAATTTATATAACTATATTATACTTGTAAAAACTAAGAAATTAACATTGGTACATTACTATTAACTAAACTTTTTGATTAAATGTACTCAAATATTTGTAGAATGACCCTTAGGTTGGATTTTATGATGCTTTTTACATAAGACTAACATTTGGGGGAACAAATACTTATCAGGTGAGATGTTATTTTAATCACCTGAATAAGGTGGGTCTGCCAGGTTTTTCCACAGCAAAATTGCTATTTTTCTCTTTACACTATACTATTTGAAAACAAATCACAAGTTCAGTGTCTGTAGTGGGAAGAAAAGGAGGATGAGGATTATGCTTCATTTCTTGGGGATGGAGGATCTACAAGTACTACTTAGAATTTTTCAGTAAGAAAAGGTCATGTTGATCTGGATGCTTGCTTCCCTCAGGTAACCAGCATGGACAAGGAGAAACAGCCAGACCTGCCCTTGTGTGCCCACTGCCATTACAAGGCTTGCCTCCTGTGGGAAACCAGTGCAGGCAGGGAAAAACACCTGGACCCGTCCCTGCGTTCTTGCCATCATAAGGCTTTCCTCCTGCAGGCAGCCAGCATGGGCAAGGAGAAACAGCCACAGGCTACTATCAGAGATGCTTGCTTCCTATGGGCAGCCAGCACTACTCGGGAGAATCAGACAGACAGGCCCCTGTGTGCCTGCCACTGTTGGGGGAGTCCTGGTGTAGCCATGCAGGCTGGAAAAAGAAGCAGCTCCACCACCATGAACCCATGGCTATCAGGGAAGCCTTGGTGTAGCCACATGGGTCTGGAAAAACCCACCCCATCCCCCACTGCCTCTGTGGGAACCTGGTTTTGGAGAAACCCAGGTGCCCGGTCCACTCCCCTACACTGTGGAAGGGCAGCCAACATGGAAAGTGACTGGGACCCCAAAACTGGCTTGTTGGGAGGAACCCAGGAAAATGTTAAGACGAAGGAGCAAAAGGCAATCTCAGACCTCCAGCCCACACAGAACAAGTCTGGGAGACATAGTCATGGAAGAAAATGGAAGTTACACACCTGAAATCTGTGAAAAGATAGCAACTGAAGTAAAGAAACAACTTCATGAGGCTGTAAGAGTAATCAGACCAGAAATAATATCTCAGGTAAAAGAAGAAATCACAAATAATGAAAGAATTGCTGAGGATATCTAAAGGAGACACAGATAAAAAAGAGGAGCAAAGGAAAATGATGAACAGCTTGAATGAACAATATAGGAAAGAATTACAATGCATGAAACTGATTCAAAGAGATATCCAGGAAATAAAAATCTCCATTGGAAGCTGGCAAAACTACTTGAAAGAGACTGAAGATAAGACATTCAGACCTTGAAGACAGAGGTGCAGCTAGCAATCAAGAAAGAAAAGATCTCTTGAAAACAACAGGGAACCAGAAAATAACAATTCAACAGCTGCAAGATGATGCAAAGAAAAATAATTTAAGAGTGATAGATGACAGTGAGAAAGCAGGGGCCCACACAACAACATAAAAAGGCTATTTGTAGAAGTAATAGCAGAAAACTTCCCAAACATGGGAAAAGGACCTGGCACACAGATAAGCAAGACATATAGAACTCCAACTAGTCATAACCAAAATAAACCTACACTCAGACATGTAATAATCAAGATTCCAGAAATTCGGCCTAAGAACAGAATATTAAAGGCTATTCGAGAAAAGAAACAGATCACCTAAAAAGGAAAACCCGTGAGAATCACAATAGACTTCTCAACACAAACCATCAAGTCAAGAAGAGCTTGGAGTGAAGTGTTTCAAATCCTGAAAGAAAACAAGTTCCAACTCAGAACGCTGTACCCTCCAATACTGTCTTTCAAAATTCATGGAAAAATAAGATACTTCCATGATAAAGAATTACTGAAGGAATTCATTACCACCACACCAATCCTACAAAGAGTACTGAAGCATATTCTAGAGAGAGATAAAATGGCCACAGTTCCATGAATAGCAGTAGAGGGTGATCACCAAACAGGGCAGGCTATTGAATGAAGGGGAAAAATGGGGGGCCAACAGCAGGAGGATAGCATGAGCCAATGCATGCAGGTTATAACCATTAATGTACATGACCTCAATTCACCATTAAAAAGAAACACAGGGAAAGTAGATCAAGAAATAAGATCCAGCAATATACTGTATATAAGAAGCACATTTAACTCAAAAGGAAAATTCGTAGACCAAAAATCAAAGGAGAGAAAACAATGTTCCACATGACAGGAAACCAGAAAAAAGCAGGGGTAGCTTGCCCATCAACCATGAATGGATAAGTAAGATACGGTATTTTCGTGCAATGGAAAGCTACTCAGCTATAAAGAAGGATAATCTCTAGGCTCTTATATGTAAATGGATGCAACTTGTGATTATGCTCATGGGTGAAATGATTTGAACTCATACAGATGAACATTGTGTTGTCACCTAACTTAAATAATTGAAGGAGTTAGTGGGATCCAAAATTTGCAGTAGATATTATGAAACTGATAGGGAAGGAAATGTATGAAAAGGAAAAGCTTTGTTCTGTTTTGTTTTGTTTGGTTTTATTCTCTTTAAAATAAAAAAATTAAAAAAAGGTCATATTTTCTCTACTGATTTTTTTGTTCAGTAATACATTTGTATTAGTATAGACTCATGGATATTTGTTTCATTTTTTACCTTGGATAATAATGCAATAATATACTACTTAAAAAAAATTCTTCCAGTTTTGCTATTGGGTACTCTTTTAGGTTCATTTCAGTGTGCTTGATATTCATGCACCAGAAAAAAGGCAGGCTTGTGGTTGATGATCATCAAATGAAAGACCTCTTAAAAATAGTGAGGGACTATAAAAAATCATTGCAAGGGCTGGTAGTTTGGCTCAATGATTTAAGTGCCTGTCTGGCAGGTGCAAGGTTGTGAGTTCAACCCCCAGTACCACCAAAAAAAAAAAAATATCTCTAGAAATAAAACAAAATGAAACAAAAATCATTCCAAGAAGTGCTAGATGATGCAAAGAAGACTAATATAGGATTAACTGGAATCAACGAAGAATCAGAAGATAGCACAAAGGGCATAAAAAACTTGCTTGAAGAAGTCATAAGAAAAAACATTCCAAGCATGGAAAAAGACTGTGATATATAGGTAAGTTTGGTGTATAAAGCTTCAATAGCTATGATCAGAAAACAAACAAACAAACAAACACATGAAGGCTTACAATAGTCAAAATTCCAAAAATTCAACACTAGAAAAAAATATTAAAAGCCGTTAGAAAAAAGAAGCAAATCACCTACAAATGAAAACCCACTGGAATCACAGCAGACTTCTCAACTCAAACCCTTGAATCAAGGAGACCTTGGGGTATTTCAAACAAGATCCATCAATATACTGTATATAAGAAGCACATTTAAAAGAAAATAACCTCCAGCCCACATTGATGTGTCTCACAAAATTATCTTTCAATATTGATGGAGAATTAAGGTACTTCCGTGATAAAGAACACTTGAAGAAATTCATGACCACCAAACAAGCACCACAAAAAGTTCTGAAGGATATTCTAGAAAAAGACAACAAAGACGTTAATTCTAAGAATCCAAATAGTATGACTTCACCAGGCAAGGCAAGCAATTAATCAGAAGGATAAAAGGGAACCAATACCAGGAAAATAATATGACAAGGATAAGTTAATACATATCATTTAAAACTATCAATGTGAATGGGCTCAACTCACCAATCAAAAGAAATAGCTGGTTAAAATGGATCTAGAAACAAGATCCAACAATACGCTTCATACAAGCAACACAAAATTGAAAGTCAAAGGATGGAAAAAACCCCCACAAAACAGGAACCTGGAAAAAAGCAGAGGTAACTATCCTGTTTGCAGACAAAGTGGATTTCAAGACAAGACTAATCAGAAGAGACAAAGAAGGTCACTATGCATTTGGTAAGGGAGCAATCCAAGAGGTGGAGACAACAATCATAAATATATATGGACCAAATACTGAACATCCAATTATATAAAGCAAACACTAATGGATAGGGAAAAACAGATACCAATACAATTGTAATGAGGGACCTCAATGCCTCATTGTCACAAATAGACAGATCAACTAGAGAAAATTCAATAAAGGAATAGCAGAGCTGAATCCAAATTTGAACAAATAAACTTAGTATATATCTACAGGGTGTTCCACCCAAAAACAGAAGAAATGTTCTTCTCAGGAGCACACCAGAAGATGTATAAGTAAATGCAATGGGGTTGAAATTATTCCAAAAATATTATCAGATCACAATGCAGTGAAATTGGAAATCAATGACAAAAGAAAACACAAAAACTACATAAACACATGGAAATCAAATAACAACCTCCAGAACAACGAATGGGTCATAGATGAAATTAAGAAATTAGATAGCTTCTAAAATTAAATGATGGCCAATGTGACATACTGGAACTTGTGGTATGCAGTCTTATGAGAAAAATTTGTAGTAGTGAATTCTCAGAAAAACAAAGCAGGCTCAAATAAATAATCTAATGTTAAATCTCAAATTTCTAGAAAAAGAAGAGCAAGCTAAACACAAAGTGCATAATAAGGAGGAAATTATCAAGATTAGAGCAGAAATTAATGCAGTTGAGACTAAGAAAACAATATAAGAAATCAGTGAATGGAAGAGTTGGTTCTTTGAAAAATTAAATAAAATAGATAAACCCTTAGGCATCCTTATCAAAAAAGGAAAGAAAAGAATCAAATCCATGCTATTAGGAATTAGATCCTGCTGAAATCCAGAGATCATCAATACCTATTTTGAGAACATGTACTCTAACAAGATGGAAAACTCAGAAGAAACGGACAGATTCTTAGACACATATAAATTACCAAAGCTGACTCAAGAAGATATAAAGATTCTAAATAACTCAATATCACTCAATGAAATTGAAGAAAAAAATTGAAATGTATTAACAAAGAAAAGCCCAGGTCATGATGGATTCGTTGCTAAATTTCACAAGAATTTTAAAGATCTAATGCATAACTCCTCAAACTCTTTAATGAAATGTAAAGAGTAGTAGTACTCCCAAACTCATTCCTGAAAGGAAACATTGCCCAAATACAAAATCAGAGAAGATCCAGACAAAAAAGAAAACTACAGGCCAATCCCCTTAATGAACATGGATGTAAAAATCTTCAACAAGACACTGGCAAAGAGAATGCAGCAAATCATCAAGAAGATTATATAACATGACGAAGTAGGATCCATCCCAGGGATGCAGGAGTAGTTCAACACATTTAAATCAATAAATGTAATGCATCACATTAAAAGAACCAAAGGCAAAAGCCACATGATTATCTCAATAGATGTAGAGAAGCATTTGACGAAGTCTAAAACCCCTTCATGATAAAAACCTTATAGAAAATCAGAATAGATGGTCTTTATCTCAGTCAGATAAAAGCCATCTATGACCAGCCAACAGCCAACACTATTCTAAATGGCCAAAAACCAAAAGCTTTTACTCTAAAGTTACGAACAAGACAAAGATACTCATTATAGCACTCCTAGACAGTTCTGTAAACATTAGTCAGAGGAAGTAGACAAGACAAAGAAATTAAAAGAATAAGGATAGGAAAGTAAGAAGTTAAATTATTATTATTTGCTGATAACATACTTTATGCAGAAGACCCCAGAAACTTCATCAAAAGACATTTAGAATTAATAACCAAATTCAGCAGTGTTGATACAAAGTCAACATCCAAAATTCTATAGCATTCTGGTACATGAGAAACAAACTCACTGAGAGAGAAATGAGGGAAACTATACCTTTCACAGTAGCATCAAGAAAAATGAAATATTAAGAATCAATCTAGCAAAATACGTAAAAGATCTATACTTTGACAACTATAGTGCTCTGGAAAAAGAGGTCAAAAAGGATATCAGAAAATGGAAAGATATCCCTTGTTTTTGAGTAGGTAAAACCAATGAAAATATTCATACTCCCAAGACTGCAATACAGACTTAATGCAATCCAAATCAAAATACCAATAGCTACCTCACAGAACTAGAGAAAACAATTATAAAATTCATGTGGAACCAGAAGAGACATACAATAGTGAAAGCAATTCTGGGCTGCAGGGATAAGGTGGAGTTCATCACAGTTCCTGACTTGAAGTTAAACTACAAAGCTACCGTGATAAAAATAGCATGATACTGGAAAAAACAGATCAAATGATCAATGGAACATCATAAAAGATGCAGAAAAATTTGTAAGGACACTCAGCTACCTTATCCTTGCCAGAGAGTCCAAACACCTTCACTGGAAGAAGGATAGTCTCTTTAAAAAATGGTGCTGAGAAAACTGACTTTTCGCATGCTTAAAATTGTACCTAGACCCATGTCTGTCATCATGCACTAAACTAAAAACAAAATGAATCAAAGATTCAAATATTAAAAGAGAAACACCAAATCTGCTCGTAGATAGATAGGTAGAATTGTTGAAGGTATAGGTGTAGGCAAAGACTTTAGGAACAAAACCTTGATTGCACAGGAAATATTAGAATCAACTACTGGGGTCACATGAAATTAAAAAGCTTCTGCATAGCAACAGAAAGCACCAACAGAATGAAGAGACAACCCATGGAATGGGAAAAATCTTATAGGCTACTCCTCAGACAAAGGACTAACATCTAGAATATATAATTAATTAAAAAAAGAACCCCCCAAATTTATAGATCCAGTAAAAAATGAGCATCTGAAATTAATGGATAGTTCTCCAATGAAGAAATACAAACATCAAATAAACAATAAATGCTCAATATCACTGCTCATTTGAGAAAAGCAAATTAAAACAACACTGCAATTTCATCTCCAGCAAGAATGGCTATCATCAAGAACTCAACCAATTACAAATGCTGTCAATGCTGCAGGGAAAAAGAAACTGTTCTCCTTTCTTTTTTTGGGGGGAGGGGGTGTAAATTGGTACAACTGCTCTGGAAATTCCTCAAGAGGCTAGAACTAGAGATTCCATTTGACCTAATTATTCCTCTTTTAGGTATCTTCCCCAAAGAGTTGAAAGCATTATACCATAATGACAAATGGAAACCCATGTTTATTGCAGCATGACTTATAATAGCTAAATCTTGGAAACAGCCCATATGCCCATCAACAGATGAATGGATAAAGAAAATGTGGCATTTATACAGAATGGAGTTCTACTGTGCCATAAAGAAGGATAAACTTAAATCATTTGTGGGAAAATGGGTGGACTTTGAACCTGTATTCTTAAGTGAAATAAATGAAACTCATATGTTTAAATATCATGTTGTTTCTGTTGTGTGAGCATCATAATGAAAGATTTTGGGAAGTACGAAGAACATGTTTAAATGGGAAGAAAAATGAGTGAGAGAGAAGTGGGAAGGAAAAGAAGGGAAAGATAAAGAGAATGGAAAAAATTGGAAACAAAAATTGTGTAGATAGGGAAGGGAAGAAGGATTGAAAAGAGGGGATGAGAAAAAAAGTATTGAGATGTGCTATGTACAGGTACAAATTTCCTAGAATGCATATGATCTATATGTATACAAATATATTTAAGAAAGAGAATATAGTTTTATTTTGTTGGATTTTTTTATTTTAAAAAGAAAAAATAGCAATGAAACAGTTTCAAAACAGGCTAGCAGGAGAGTAACCATAATTAATACATTGAGTATTGTTATTTTCATAGTTAGTCAGAGTACAAGATATAGGAATGAAATATTCTCCAAACATAAACCTTTCTTTTCAATGAACTAAGAAAAACTAGCTGCATAACTATCTTAACTATTATATATAATATATGATATACATATAATTTTTTTCCCTTTCCTTCCTTCCTTTCCCCTTTCCTCTGTCACAGTTTCTCTTTTCTGTGAACAGTTTTGCCAATTTTTGAACAGTTTCTTGCCAATTCACAGTATCTATTGTACATTTTGAATCTTATTTACTGGTGCAACCATTGTAGAAATTCTTTAAAAAGATGTGAAGATTCCTTTAAAAAGTAGGATTAGAGATACCATTTGACCCATCTATGCCCCTTGTGGGTATTTTCCCAGAAGAATTAAAAACATCATACCACAGCGATATATGTGCACTCATGTTTATAACAGTACAATTCGTAATGGCCAAATCTTTGAAGCAACACAAATGCCGGTCATGCCCGTCAATTGAGGAATGGATAAAAAAGATTTTTTTTTTAGTACAGTGGAGTACTAGTCAGTCATAATGAAGTATAAACTTGAGACTTTTATAGGTAAATGGATGTAACTAGAGACCATACTCCTAAGTGAAATAAATCAGACCCACACATGTAAACAGAGAATAGAGTGTTAAAAAGCTACTATTGGACTACTCTGCTATGTTTAACTCTTGAACCTCCCATTCCTAAAATGTTTGGGCCTGGTTTTTTTCTTTACTGCAACTTCTATGTTTCCTATTTCCACTGTAACAAATTGCCAAACTTAGTGGTTTGAAACAACCAAGTTTTTGCTCTTACAGTTCTAGAGGTCAGAGGTCAAAACCAATTTACCTGCGCTAAAGTCAAGCTTTAGCTCCCTGGAAAGGAGACTGTAAGAACAACAAACTTCTTGGTCTTGCGGAGATTGTAGTGGCCACCTTTCACTCCCTGGATTATCGTACTTATTTCCTCCTTCAAAGGGCAACTGTGTAAATCTCTGTGTCTGTCATTTTATCACCTTTTCTAACTCTGACTCCTCTAACATTCTTCTCATTTGGATCTTGTGATTATAGTGACCCATGTAATCGAGAATAATTGCTCTATTTCAAATTCTTTAATTTAATCACATCTGAAAGTTCCTTTTGTCATATAAGACAACATGTAAATTCTAGGGATTATAATGTGGAGATCTTGGCAGTAGCAATCGTGTTATTATTCAGCCTGTCATACACTTGGTAATTTCTTTTATCCCCATGATTTTGATTAAAGCTTAAATGATTTTTTTGTATTTGCAACTCCTACCCACCTTTCTCTTCTGCCCTCAAGATCCACATATCTGTTTGCTAGACATTTGCATCTGAATCTGTATCAAATTAAATGACAATAAATAGACTTTATTGCCTTTCCTAGATCATTTCCTCTTTCTGTGTACTCTATATCAGTTGATAGACTCCAAAATTGAAACATGGGGTCATTCTTAAATATCACCCTTCTCTCAGGTCCTGTATTAAATCAGTTACCATGACTAGCCAATTTTTATTCTACATTTGTCTAATTTGCTCCCTCTAATGCATACATATTTCAATTGTCATTTTCCTCATTCATGAAATAAGATGATGGTATATAATCATTGTAAGCTTTATCATACCAATCTTATAGATAAAGAAATTAAAGCACAGAGAGATCAGGGCTTTGTACAAGTTTATGTAATGAGAATGAGGATTGAAATATGAGGCTTGGCTTTTCTTGCTACTCCAATTAGATTCCTCACATCTTTTTTGTGTTATTCAAACAGCTCCCTATCCATCTTCCTTAATAGCAGTTTTGGCTCTAGAAATCTATCCTTCACACAATTACACAATCTAAAATGCAAACATGGCTCCTGAAGGTGTTCAAGACTCTGGAACCTGGATTCTGTCTACCTCTCATTGCTATATTTTACTGAGTCATGTCTTGCTTTCAATCCACACTCTTAGCAGCTCTGAACTACTTGTATTTTCTGGTGCCGACCTGTTGTTTCTCAAATTTGTTTTCTTATTCTTATTGATCCTCAGCTTATACTATTCCCTGAACTCTCCTGCTTTAAATTCCTTCTTTAAAATTCAGCTCAGGCATTATTAAAAAGGCCTTTAAATTTCCTTTTTCCTAGTTTTGTATTAGGTGTTCCTCTGTATCCTCTATGTCTCCATTATTGAACCTACCATGCTAAAAATATATCAGATTATGTGTTTGCGTCCCCTCCCAATTTTTAAAAACTCTATTGTTGGATCTTTGATGAGGAAAACTGTGTTTATGCTTCTATTCATAATATTTAGAATAGTGCCTGGCAGAGAACATTATTTGGTAAATACTTTAGAATGAATAAATTTTATATTACTTTTTATTATTTTTCTTATCAGGGCCAGAAATCAGTTTTTTGTGTTATTTGCTTGAATCTATTGTCTCTAAGCATTTTGAACAATGATCGTAGTGAAGGTAGCACTAAGAAAAGAAAATGAATAATATAGATCAAGGAATTAAGGTTTATTGAAAAAGAATGTTTTTATTGCTTCAAGAAAGCATTTTTTGTTTTTTAAACTTTTATTTTTTAAATTAATTTTATTGGCATACTTTTGATACACATAATGATCACATTTGTCATAGGGAATATGTACCTGTACATAATATATCTTGTTTCTTTCCCCATTCCTGCCCTTTCCTTTAACCCTTCTTCCCCTCCTCATTTACAAAGTTTTGTTTCCATTTTTTTCCTTCTGTTTTCTTTTTCTTTCCTTTCCCTTTCTCTCCCTTTCTCCCCCTCCTTTGTTCCTCTTTCCATTTGAACATTTTCTTCCTACTTCCCAATATCTATCATCAATTTTGGTTCTTATTTACACATTCATTCTCTCACACAAGAGAAATAGGAAAGCATTTTCTGTTTTTGTCTTGTTCAGTATAAATAAGTTGAAGGTACAATAAAGAAAAAACACAACAGAACGTTATTGGTACAATTTAAATTTCTCATAACTAGTGATAATGGTAAAATTTTCCCTGTTTTTATACATATCCGTTCAAGCTTGAAATCACCAATGACTTCCTTCAAACTGTCGATTTACCCAAAATGTATCTCAGGACCAATAACCTGAAAAATATTGTTCTTCTTTGGGAAAGCAACACCTATCTTTGATTTAGAATTTTGAACTTCACTACATTCTAGTGCCAGCCTTTCCTATTACTGATATTATAAGCAAGTGAATTTGAGTTACAATCTAACTTTACCAGTGCTGATATTTACTTAATTCATAGCTATATGAAGAATATTATAAGCCATTGTTTTAGATTGGCAGCACTAGTGTTTATAGAGATTTTCTTAATTTCAGTCTTGCTGGATTGCACAAAAATTACATTATGTGATTATTCTAATAAGAATAAAGTATTTTTTATTGATGGAAAACTGCCAACAAAAAGCAAAGAGCAAAATGCAAAAGCATTCATTTTTTTAAATAGGACACCAAATAAAATAGGAACAATTGAGGAAGAAATTCTGCTAAAATAATTGGGACTCGAGGACACTGAAAATGTATGACCTCATTATTCAGGAGACAATTAATTTTATTATGGTTCATTACATAATCTCCTGAAAACACAAGCATCATATAAACTAAGAGAAATGAAGGAGCAATAGTGCAACTACTGAGACAGAACAAGTCAAGCATTTCCATTTGGTGGTTTTAATGGTATTTTGGTTTCCAAAATACTTTTGTTATCATGTTGAAAAACATTTGGAAGCAATTATTTGTGATATTTGAATGGGACACTTGGATTTGTATTCCAGTAAATTCATATGAATCACTTTTTGAGGCACTTTTTAAAAAGTTGTATTTGGTGGCTACTGCCCTATAAAAATGGACAGCTCATATAGAAAATTTGGGAGAACGTTGATTTTGTTTTTTCATACACAAGTAGTGAGCACTGTCAGTGTGCTGTGTCTAAATAAGGATCCTATCTGTTGCCGGCTATGGCAGCAGATATCTGTAATCCCAGCTACTTGGTGGTCAATGCAGGAGGATCAAAAGTTTCAGGCCAGTCTGTACAACTAGTTAGACACAGAATTCCTGGGTTTAATCCGGACAAACTAAAAACAAGATTTCTTATTGTGTTCATTAATTTATTAATTCATTAATGCTCTTCCCTAAACTTCTCTTTTCCATATTACACTCCTCTGGCAAACTCACCTATTCATTGCTGCAGTATCTTTCCAGTCTGGTGATTCCAAATACTACATTTTCACCTCTGCTGGCCTTTTTTTGTTCTAAGATAGTATTTAGAGCTGATCATATCATATCCATCCCTCTATGCCCCCAGGTATCCTGTAATCACCATGACAAATCTTCATTACCATCCGTCCATATCTCTGTTCTCCTCACTGGCTGTAGTACTTTTTGAATCTGGTTACAAGGGCTTCCACTACATGTATGTCTTCTGGCCCACTGGCAAGAAATTACTGAGAGTCAATCTTTTCAGTTTGTTTGAATGGACATTCACTTTCCAGTTGTCAGAAACAAATAGACACTGACAGTTTTTCTTTGAAGGAAATGTATTAGGTATGAATCAGAGTGGGAGTCTTTTTTAAATGAATCTGGTTAACAATCTTCTTCCTTGGATTCCTCAAGTTTCTGTTTTAGGATGCTACATGAAGGATTTGTTTTGGTGTGTAAAGTTCAAGATACCACAGTAATTGTTGGGTCTTTTTGGTGTTCCACTTTAAAATATAGTTTCTTTAAAGGTCAACTTTTGATCTTATAGGTTTATTAAAGATTTATATATTTAAAAATTGGCCATGAAAACCATATTATCTGGATCAAAAAAAGTATTTACATTTTCATGCTAGTATATGATATGCTGTAACTTTATCCCAAGCCCCATTGGCATATGAGGTGCCACGTTCTCTTATCATTGATTGTTGATTTAAGAGATAAAAATTAGAAAGAAAATCACACAGTGAAGAAAAAGAAACAAAGAAAATTGGCTGATTTTGGCAAATTGTAATCTGTGCTAGAGAGGTGATGTACTTTATTAATTGGGTTTATATTCTTGGACAATACACTCTATAGGTAATTTGCAGCAAGTGTGCCACAAAATTGAATGCTACAGAAAATGGTTTGCTGTTTGCATGCTCATGTGTATGCATGTGCAGAGGGAGACTATAAAGAAGATAAATACTTGGTTTTTCTGGTATAAGGATGATTTCCTAGATAACTGAGACAGTCTTTTCTGCTGGTGTATAATTTTTTCAATAATGGCCTATATAGATGAATGAATGGCTGGATGTGGTGGCAAGACCTGTAATCCCAGCACTCGGAAGGCAGAGGCAGGAGAATCGCTTAGAGATCAAGGACAGCCTGGGTTAATGAACTCAAGGCCAGCCTAAACTACACAATATGACCCTAACCCTATCTCACACACACACACAAAAATTAGATGAATGACTTTTCTTGACCCAAACAAAACTCTTTTTATGGCATTTCCCAAGTCAAAATGTTAAAATGATCTCTTTTTTCAATTCCTTTGAGAGAAAGCTCATAGTGAGGCTTTTCCCATTCTGTCTCTTTTGTCTTCCTATTCTTCTTTTCACTATTTGTAAATATGTATTCTTTGACCAAGTTTGGATACATTATGTAGTGTTTCTAAATACAATTTACTTTCTCCCTTCTCCTTGTCCAATTAATTTCTATCTATTTGAATTTTACTCATTCTTCAAAGTTTAATTCTAAAGTCTCATTTCCTTCAAGAAGGATTATCTGTAGATGTTTTTTCTTTTGCTAAATCAAATCTGGCATTGTTTTCCATGGGCATTTAACTTTTGATATTATATAACTTTTTCTTATGCTTATTACAGCATTTATTTCTCAAAGGTGGGGACTGTACCTTCTCTTTGTAATGTTCACAATGCCTGGTATAGTACTAAGTATCTAGTTACTCCAATGTGCTTGGATAGAAATGTGGATGAATTAACTTAGCTATGATGGGTATTAACAGGGGTATCACCCACTGCTGTGCAGCATAGATATGCTGGACCAGGGGGTGATTCAAATGTGGAAAGGAAAACAATAGCTACTATAGTATATCTTGTTATCGTCACAATAGTTGACCATTCCATCAAGTATAGTAAAATCAAACCAAAAACAAAACAGAGTAAAACCAATCAAAACAGAATATTGAATAAAGCAAAACAACCAGAATAAAGCAAAACAGTGAGAACAATATTTGGCCTCAACTATTATTTTCCTAGTATCCTGCTTTGAAGTTCTGTACCAGTTCTACTACTTTGGAAACAACCTACAATAAGACTATGAAATGAAGTTTCGCAGTGGTAAGAGCCCACCTGTGATTAACTGTATGGCACTGGACCCATGACAGGTCTTTCAATCCTTGGATACCTTTGTTTTTTTATCAACAAAATACAATGAAGTGCCTTTTCTTTGCTTGATAGTAGTGGTTATAAGGAATAATGAACCCTACCCTTACCTTTGCTGTTCTTTACAAATGAAAAATAGTTACGAAGGTTTCAAAGGCAATTTTTTTTTGTGGCACCAGGGATCAAACTCAGAACCTCACACCTGCCAGGCAGGCACCTAAGCCACTGAGCCAAACTTCCAGCCCTGGTTTTTTGAGGCAGGGTCACACTATGTAGCTCAGGCCAGCCTTGCGCTCATGTTGTAGCCTAAGTCAGCCTCGAACTCACAATGCTCCTCCTACCTCATTCAAGGGCAATTTTTAAAAGAAAAATATATCTGAAATCTTTAAAAGTGAATATTTATGAAATAGAATTTTTTTGCTAAACTGTATCATATGTATAACCTTTGGAAAAATGATAATCTGGGAAATATCAAAATCAAATATTGTATAGGTCTTTATAAATTATTTTGTTTTTTATTACGTACTCAAAGTTTAGTTGATAGTGACTTTAAACTTTATAAAATTTTAAATTATAACATATGCTACATGCAAATGCATAGAAAATATTCCAAACACCAATTTATTAGACCAAAAAATGACACTCAAATACATACTTTGTATTTTACATTTGTAAGGTCTTATGTATTTACTCACAGCCTTTGTTCATAAAAGCCAAACTTGGCTGAGAATTTTTCAAGAGCTAAGCACCTGGAGTCATGTACTCAAACTTTTTACCAATGGGTGCCAGGATGCTGGAGGGAATGCACCAGTGTGTTTAGGAAAAAATTTTGAGAGAAACACAGTGATACTTAGAATCTGTTGACCTTGAAAAAACTATTATCTCTCAGTAGCAGGTAGTTTTAACATTGAATTGTGCTGCATTATTTCAGTGACTGCATACAATTGGGAAACTGAATTTTGGAGGTTGCTAGGATAAAAAGCAGGAACCACCAGAAAAATCAGTGTGGAACAGGAAATGAGATAGAAAATATCTAATATGTCCCCAAAGTTTAGGAAGTTCTACAGCACTCAATTTAATTAGTTAATATAATAAAATAAATGATTACAGTTATCTCCAAATAAAGAGCACTCAACACTTCCTCAGTTCAATCCTCAGTACTTCCCCCCAATAAAAATCAAACCAACAACAACAACAACAACAACCACAACCATCACAACAGCAACAACAACAACATCCTTGAGAAAACCTGAAGCATCTATAATTTCCAAAGAAAATCTGCATTTTATTTCTGAGATAGAAACACTAAAATTTCACTGGAGATGGAGCAGAGATTGGTCTAGTTTATGTATGCATACTACAGAAGAAGACAAAATCACTTTTGGGGTGTTGGTGGAAAGGGCTGGAAAGGTTTGTTTTAGAATGACTGCGTGTTCCTTATCTGGAAACAAAGATTCTTGTACTTAGGTTGTCCTAATAAGACTCCAAATGAATTAGAAAAATGGAATATTTGATTTTAATTCATTATGATGATCCAGACACCTGTTTATTTTTATATGCAGAAAGAGAATTTAATGCTGCTTTAGTCACTGTAAGGAAAACTGCCAGATGTGTTCAGCTTTGCTACTTTTGGTGGAGAAATGGTTTAGTTTTTTTTTAACATTAATGTGTGTGTGTGTGTGTGTGTGTGTGTGTGTGTGTGTTTTAGGTTTTGACTAATCTATGCATTGCTTAGGCCACTTATTTCAGTATTTAACTTGAAATATTTTCCAGAAATTGTTATAAGATGATTATCAATTGTGATTTATTTCTTAGTTTATTAGATAGAAAGTTGTTTCTATTAGGGTTTTAGTACATTGGAATTTAATTATTATTAATAACATTTTGCTAATGTTCCCTTATTTTATATCTAGTGATAAGAGCACATTTCATTCTTAATGTTAATATTTCTAGTATTTATTTTAAATTGGATTAGAATAGGTTTGTTATTTTTAAAACACTGATTAAAGAGCAAATTGAATATTTACAACAAATGGAAAACATTTAAGTGTCTACTATCATTAAAAATGTTACGTCAAGATATTCTTACTGGTATTTCAAACTTGTTTTTGTTAGCTGTCAAGCCTAATAAACTGTAGACAGGAAGATATGATTCCTTTCTGTAATATAATAAAGCAGACAAAAGAATCAAGTTATGAAAGATAGGAACATGTTAAACATATAACCAAATAGGATTGAGCTGAAATTTTTCTTTTTTATTCGCTTAATTCTATGAACTTTTTATAGCAGTTTTATATGAGGAGAAAACCTTAGGTAGTTAAAGAAGGGCTTCACAAAGATTAAAATTTTCAGAAGGATATAATAGGGAGGAAAAAAGAAGTGAACCTTGTGACGTGTGAGGAGAAATTTTTCTAGGCACGAAATATTTTTAGAAAGAAAATTAATTTCTCAACAAGTAGCAAAATTATAGAATGTCGATAATTGATGATGTCCTAAGGATGTTATCCAACCCTTCTAGTTTAAATATGAAGAATTTGAGTCACAGAGAAGTTAAGTAACTTGCTTTTGGTCACACAGCTAGTTATTAATAGAGCAATTACTGGAGTAGAGAGCTCTTGCATGTATCAGTCCTTTTCAATGAGGTTATGTTTCATTTCAGAAAATAATTCAAATAGGCTAATTATGTATGTAATATTTTTATGCAAAAAATCATTCACATTGTGATTTTAATTTAGTAGGTTTTTCTCTCTGTTTTTAGGATATTTGAAGACAATTGTAAGAGGCAGGCAGGAAGCATGGGAAAAACAAGGGTTTAGGAGTTAGGACTGGAATTCTGACTTTAAATATTTATGGGCTCCATGACATCGGGGAAGATACTTAAAATCTTTATGTCAGAATTTCTTTATCTATATAATTGGAAGAATATTTTTTAGTGTGACATTGTAAATGAAGCAGTAACGCCTGGTACATAGTTGTTTTCCAATAAATGTTAATTTACCTTTATTTATGTAGACTCGGAAGGCAAAAGGTTTTGGAAATGGTCACAAGAAAAGGAAATAAGTATTTAAGAAAATCACTAAAGGCTACAGTGGACCATCATCTAATCAACTGTTCATAAAGTATTGTAGTTATTAAATATAGACTGTCAATATTTTGGTCAACAGAAACATATAGAAAGGTACAGTAATCTTTCAATATAGGCTATAATTAGTACTTACAAAAGAATCTGAACACAAAGAATATAAAAATCTAATGATTCTAAAATTATTGTGTCTGCAGACAAAGAGGCTGAGAATTGTAGGAAGCTGTAGTGCTGGTATTTGTATTTGAGGTATTGATTCACAGAGACTTTTCTCCAGGGGAAGATGACTTCTGTAGTGTGTGGTTTGGTGCAAAGCCACTTATGAAGAAGAGTGGTGTCAAAGAGGCATCAAAATACACTGGTTATTGACATCTCTTTTTCTATCTTGGATTTGGAGGCTTCAAAACGAGGAAGCTATTCCATCCCTAAGTATTTTTCTGGTACAAATTTTACTAATTTCAGTGCTTTTCTTTACTTTTGCCTCCTTTTCCCCAGATACTTCCTTCTTTTTTGTTTTTTAAGCACCAAACATCCTGTCTCTTAGGATGGTTTAGTAATGAAATATAAACACAGGATGATGGATTACGTTGTATTTCTGTCACGAGATAGGATTGCAGGAGGTCCCCCAAAGAAGGGATAGGTACCTCATCTCAGAACCCTGCCCCTTGCTTGGAATAGATTTGCTGATTCTTATCATAGGAAAACAATTTTAGGATATGTCAGTGAGAGCCATAGGCAGGTTTATTAGACAAAATTAGAAAGTAATAGAAAATTGGGAAGAGACTGAAGCCTCAGGAGCTGAAGGGAACACAGTTCTAAGATAAGGATCAGATTGGCCCATTTACAAAAGAATGAGACCAGGTTTTTTTTTTGTGTGTGTGTGTGGCACCACGGATTGAACTCACAACCTTGCATCTGCCAGGCAGGTACTTAAGGCACTGAGCCAAACACTCAGCCCTAGGTTTTTGAGACAGGGTCACACTATGTAGTTCAGACCGGCCTTGTGCTTACACCATAGACTAAACTCACAACACTCCCACCTCACCTCCAGAATGCTGGGATTAAAGGCATGTGCCACCACACCTGGCTGAGACCAGGTTTTACAAGTTTTTTTGGGATTGGGAAGAGATGGACAATTTTCTCATTTTAGGTTTACAGGATGTCTTGTCTACATGAGATGATTATTTCCTCTTGGGACAGTCTCAGTTTTGTGGAGGCTCTGCTGTACTTTAAAGTGACTATAGTTTCAGGTGATGACTTGAGATTTCTGAGTACTCACTGGTAGTTGAATGTCCCTGTAAATCTTTTACCTCTATGACCTCAGTTTTGAAGGGAGAAGAGATACGTTATATAAAGTCAGGGTTAATGTTTATATGCAGAGCTGAACAAAGATGTGACCCGAAGTTTTAATGTAATAAAAGAGACATACCAAATGAAAGTCAAACTTTGTTCTGCTTTTCATTACCTATTGGGCATCTGGAGGCCCAAGTAAAGAGTCACTGTTCTTCACCAAAAACAAGTTGTTAGGTCCCTGATTGCCTCAGAGAAAACACAAATCTTGCTTCTTATGGCTTGTCTCTACATTTCCCCCAGAACTTCACATGGTCATATGTGGAGCTTTCTGGAAGTGGCTGAATCTAGTGTGTATGACTACAGATTATAGGTGTGGAATAATGAGATTTGCCCATTGATTGGATTAGTATAGTTCCAGGTGTGACTCAATTGATTTACTGAAGATAGAAGACCCACCCTGTGTGTGAATGGCACCAACCAATCAGCTTGTAGTCTGGATGGAATAAAAAGGGGAAGGGGGAAAAAACGCTTGCTGCCTCTTGGCTGCCATGCCATGAACTGTTTCTCCTCTGCCATGCTTCCCTGCCTTGGAGTCAGCTGACTATGAACTGAAACCTATACAAACTGTGAGCTAAAATAAACCTTTCTTCTTTTAACTTGTAAGTGTTGGGTGTTTTGTCTCAGCAATGAAGTCACTAAAGAAATGCTTTTTAATGAGTAACAGTTTAACAGTCCAGGAGTTTGTCCTCTGGACAGAATCCCAGGAGTCTGTTCCCCAGTGTTCTCTGACTATCTCATTCCATGTGACCCTCTGTATATGAACAAAGCAGATGGTTCTTACTTAGATATTATCCTTAATAAGTAGTTTAACTTATAAAATTATGCAAGAATTTAAAGTATGTTACCTGTGCTCTTATTTGCTCACAGTCTTTCACTGAGAAAGTATATCTATCCTCTTTTAAAAGAGAGATATGATAAGTTCAAGGGTAGGAAGACCTCATTCTCATTTAAGTAACATGAACATAGACCTGCAGGTGAGGAGTGTATGTGTGTGTGTGCGTGTGTGTGCGTGTTTGATTTTCTAGGATAGGGATCCAGGAAATCTTATCCTAGTTAAGAATTCATCAACTACTACCTTTTTAAAGAGCATTTTCTTTAATGTTACATGTACAATTCCTGTGAGTTGCCACACTTATGTAAAGATTGACTAAAGGGACAGATTTCCTTATTCTTTTGATAATAGGAAAGAACTCAGCTCCAGGGAACACTTATGGAGACTTAGATAAATGGAGATAGCTGGAGGCTTAGATAGATGAAAAGAAATTAGAAAAGAGTTTGAAGCACTGAGTTCAAAGAATTTAGGGAATGAGGACTGATTATAGCCTTTATTTGAATTTGACAGAGGTGATTTTTTCTTTACTTCCCTGGGAAGGCTGAAAATCAAATTAAATGAGGCAATATATGTGAAAGGAGCTTATACATAGCATACTTTATTTGAAAATAAGGTAGACACTATCTTGGCTAAGGTGGGCTGTCTCTTGTCTTGGGGAGTCTTTCCCAGGACTTGGTAAATCAGAATGAATCCTCAGGTGCCCATAACATACTCACAAATGGAAAAAGGATATCTCTGTATTTTCTTTTTCCTATGGTATGCTGAGCTTTAAGGATGGTATTGAAGCACAATATAACCAGTGGGACTAGATTTGTGAACATACATTTTGCAGATTTCTTTTCCTAAAATCAGAGTACAGACTACTCTTTGCCTAAAGTACTTATATTGCATTTTACTAGCCCTAAGACTTTTTTAAAAATGAAGAATAGGTTGTGCCTCTTTTAAAAAATGCTAATCCAAGTATAAAAATTGTTAATTCAAACATAACACTCTTCATATTGAAAGGCTTTGAAGCCTGCTCCTGAACAGAATTACAAAGGAAACTCTTGAAAGCAAAGTAGACGATGTACTGTTTATATTTAGGCCTCCATTTGTTTATAGTTTCAAAATTAGTGGGAAAATCATGAACAAAGACAGGGTAATTCATACAGAAAATTGTAAGACCACTTCATGTGGCTGGGTTCTGTAAAGAGTCTTTGATTCAAATGGTGCACACGATGAAAAAATGTCCCATTGGTTCAGAGTTCCTTCTGGCAATAAACTTCCAGTGTAAACAGGAAGACTATAAGTCCTCTTGAAAATTTTAGAAACAAATGAAACTCATTGCCTTGCACTTAATAATTCAGACTTTGAGACAAGAGTTGGAATGACTAGTAAAAAAGTTTGGGTTCTAAATTTAACATGAGAGCTTAGTACCATTATTGCAATTGAAACTTTTTTGTGGGGGATGCTACAGTAGTTTACTGAAAGAATGGGAAAGGTATATACTATATAGTACCCTCAGTAATAGCTCTAAAACTCTGTGATTTAAACAATTTGACAATTGCATGATTACTAAAGAAAAGAACAATTCCAATGCATCATGCTGATACTGAACAGGAAGAATGTTAGTTTCCCCAAAGTTGGAAGAATGTCATTTGTCATTTTCTTTTTCTTTTCTCTCTCTCTCTCTCTCTCTCTCTCTCTCTCTCTCTCTCTCTCTCTGTCTCTCTGTCTCTCTGTCTCTCTCTCTCTGTCTCTCTGTTTTGGTACCGGGTATTGAATTTAGGACCTTGTGCTTGCCAGGCAGGCACTTGTGCCATTAAGCCGTATCCCCAGCCCAAAAATGTCATTTTCAAAGGTATTGTCCATTGTAATTAGAAAAAAAAAAAAAAAGACGAGAAATATTCAGCTGAGTTGATGGCTATTCTTCATGACAAAAAAGTGCAGTTTATATCTAATTTGTATTTAGGACTAATTGAATGGGTAAATCAAGTGTAGAAGCAGCACACAATCAAAATGATTTTGAAAGAATTGCCTGGATTTTCTTTGCTAAAATGAGAAGTATGCAGTGAGAGGCTCCATAGCAGGCTGAACTATGTGGGGTATGTTGTACGTGGGAGCAAGTGCATGATAGTGCTCACACCTTTTGTATCTTTAATGCTTATTTAAAATCTGAGAATAAGGCATGTCTGAATGGGAGTGAATTTTTCCAAATTTTAAAAAAGGGAAAACCGAAAAAAAATTGTGTTTATTTCCTCATAAACGATTGGAAAGACTTAGAATTAGAAGCAAATTTGAAGTGGTGTGCAGTATGTTCTGTTTTTAAAAAAAATAGTCCACACGAACGCATCAGCCTTGACCTGATCCAATCCTTTGGAAAAGAGATACGTGTGACTTTCAGGGCCATGGGGGACTAAAATCACAGGTCTTGAAGTTTTCCTTGTGGGGGAAGATCGGGAGAGTGCTCATCTGCTATGCTGTAGAGGGAGTCACAGCCTAGGGCTCCTCTTTTGGGACACTGTCTCCCTCCCCTTCTTCTCGTCCCTTACCTAAACTTTAGAACAAGTTCAAAGCTTTTCTGGAGCTGTTGCAAGGACAGTGGGGCCAAGCACTTGGAAAGACTGGTTGCAATGAGGCAAGCTTTAGAACGAAAAGGCTTCGATGAAAGCTCGAGGCAAGAGACGTGCTGGAGTCCCACCGAGTCTGTTCTTGGGGTCTGAAATACCTGTTTTTCCATTTACTTGGCTTTCTGAGCAGCAATTGCAACCAAGGGCAAACTGATCACACATTTGGCGCAAAGAGCTGAGAGGCCGAGGGACAAGGGATCCCTCTCTGGTCTCCTTCGGGCCACGTCTTTAGTAGAGGAGTCTGCGGAAGAACTGTTTTCTTGCCCCTGTCCGCCAAGCGGGCACACGCGGCTGCAGGTGGCAGGCGGAGCTGTCCAGCACTAGTGCGGAGCCAGCAGGAGGCGAGAGCCCCGCGCGCCCCGCTGGTGAGGCTGAGCAACAGGGCTGTCGCCCGAGCAGACACTGTCCTCGCTCGCTGCCTCCGGGTGCTGGGCACGGTCCGCGCCCACACGGCCTCGCCCGAGGCGGGAACGCAGGTCCCCACGAGCTGCTCCAGCAGGATGGGAGCCAGTGTGTCGCCCCTGTTCTTCCCGCCCCCGTAAATGTCTCCTCTGGAACCAGCTGGATGAACCTCTCTGGTTTCCCCTTTCTCCTACCAACTTCCAAAATAAACTCAGAGGAGAGCGAGGAAGAGACGAACTGGGACCCTCACCCCACTCTGCGCTGCCGGGCTTTCCCGAGGTGGCCCTAGAGGGCGATCTCCGCCCCCGGCCCCAGCCCCGCGCCCCTCTCCTCCCCCCGCCAGCGACCACCGGGCCCGCCCGCTGCCCTGCCGCCCCCCGCCCCCGCCCCCGGGCCTAGGGCTGGGACACTCGGGGTAGGCGACCCCCGTGCGACCCGGGCCGCGGAGCGCCCATCCTCGTAGCCGGCACGGTGGCAACGGGGAGGGCGCGCAGAGGACAGCGACTAAGTGTCCTCGTTGCTCCTGAAACGTGGCGACAGGCGAGGCAGAGACTCCCAATGAGTATGATGGCGACACGTGATACCGGCGGAGGGAGAGCACGGGGGGTGGGGATAAAGGAAGCGGGGAGGCGGCGGCGAGCGGGAGAGGCGGGAGGCGCGGGCGGCGGAGAGGGGAAGGGGCGAGAGCGGCGCTGGCGGCGAAGCCTCAGCCTCAGCCTCAGCCTCAGCCTCGGAGCCTCGCGGCCGCGGCGCCCTCCCGGCCCTGGGTCGCAGCCCCCGCGGGGAGCGCGGCGCACGGCGAGGCGGCCAGGCGGCAGCGGGAGGCGGCGGCGGCCCCTCGCCAGCCCAGCCCAGTCCGGCCCGGCCCCGAGCCACGGCGGCGCCCCGAGTTCCCGCCATGGGCCCCGGGGACCCCCGCCCGTCCGACCGCGACCGCAGCGCCTAACGCCGCCCTCGCCAATCCCGCGCCACCGCCGGCCTCGCCCGCGTCCCCGCGTCCCCAGCGCCGCCCGCCGCGGCCGCCCAGCGCAGCCCCCAGCATGTCTCGGAGGAAGATCTCGTCGGAGTCCTTCAGCTCGCTGGGCTCCGACTACCTGGAGACCAGCCCGGAGGAGGAGGGCGAGTGCCCGCTGTCCAGGCTCTGCTGGAACGGCAGCCGTAGCCCGCCCGGGCAGCCCAGCGCGGCCGCCGCCGCTGTCGCCCCGGCCCCGGCTCCTTCCGCCGCCGCCGCCGCCGCCGCTGCAGCCGCCGCCTCAGCCACGGCCGGGGCCAGGAGGGCGCAGCGCCGCCGGCGGGTCAACCTGGACTCGCTGGGCGAGAGCATCAGCCGCCTGACGGCGCCCTCGGTGAGCGGGGACGAGGGGGCCCGCGTCGGGAGAGGGGACGGGCTCGGGAAAGTTGGAGCCGCGGTGCAGGGGCGAGCGCGCCGAGCCGGCCGCTGGGGGGCGGCCCGGCCTCACCCTGCGGCCTAGGGCTCCGGCGACCCGGGGAGACCCGAACCCTGCGCCCGGGTTGGAGCACCCCTAAGGACTGAGAGCCCGCTCCTCCCGGTCTCCGGAGGCGAGCGCCGGTCTGCCCGCTTCTGCATGGACCCTGTGTCGCCACTGTCCCCTCTCATGGCCCCAGGGCGGCTTCACACCCACCTGTTCTCTTTGCCCCAAACTTTCCCAGGCCCTGTGTTCTGCAGTTCCTTTTCCATGTCTTTCATCTTTGCCCTCCAACCTCCCGGAGGAGCCCTAATCCCTTACAGGAAGCCCTTCCTCTTTCCATTTCCCACGCGCTCTTGTTCTTAGTGTGACCTTCTGTGACATCTTTGAATTCCACAAGCTGTCTGCATTTTCCCCTTTCCAAGTCTTTGGGAATCATCAGAAACTTTTCTAGGTTGCCTTCTGATAAACAAACCCAAAGTCTCCTGTTCTCTGCCTTTTTCTCTTATTCACTGGGCATTTACGGCTCAGCCTTCTCTGGGTAACCCTGGTATGATTTTCTAAACTTGTCTGATATTTCTGTTCTTCCTTCCCTGGATTCTCCAGGGCTTTCTTCCTCACTTTTTCATGACTTCCTTGTACTAGGCCCTTCATAAATATCTGTTGAATGAATAAAGGCCTTCAAGACTTCTCCAGCTTGTTCTAATCTCGGGATGTCTGCGCCACTGTTCTGGAGATATACCGGACTCCCCCTGGTTTTCGGCATTCTTTACCATTGAAGGAATGCTAGACTTCTAACCCAGTTTTCCCTGTCGGTGTGAATTCTCTTTTCAAGGAATCCACTGTATGGCAGACAGAATTCAAGGACATTCAGTATGAAATTTCCATCCACTTCTTATCCTCACCCAGATCTTGGAAACAAAGAGTTTAATTCCCATCAGCACTTTTCCCCTAGTCACCCCAGAGGCATGAACTCCTTCAAAGTTTCCACAATGAATCTGAACACTGGTCTTGTTTGACTGTTCTTGAGTTTCTCTGTTGAATGTGCCTTGCAAATGATGGGAGGAAGGACCCGAGGGGTGGGACAGGTGAGGCACCAGGTTCTGGTACCAGGCAATCCTCCTAGTATCCCAGTGGTACCTGCTCTTTCGGCAGTGAAACTGCTCTTCAGTCATCTTCTTACATATTTTATCCTTTAACATGCCTTCTGCCACTTTTTCATTTGATAATCCAGAAGGAAATCTCAGTGGGTTGGCTGCTGTTAGCTACACTTTTCTGGAAATATTTCCCAGGTAGCACAATCTGAGGTACTATTCAGTCTTACAAATTGTTGAACATAATCCTTTATGAGAGGAATTCAGTAAATGCATCAGTAGCAACATTGGTGCATTATATTAATTCTTCAGTACAACACATTTGTGTTTAATACAATGATTTTACTGAAAGTAATGATTAGTTTTGGTGAAATTGTCTTCATAACTGTTTTCTCTTGCCTAAGAATCAGAATTTACAAATTTTTAGAAAATATTAGCAGTGCCTTTGGCAATGTCAATTTAACCAGCTACTTGCAACAACTTGCTTGAGGGATCACTAAAATAAGCTGTAAGTATGTACTGCCAGATTAAAAGGGAGAAAATAGTCTCTGTTACCTCTATGACTCTGACATGGCAAGTGTGTATCCAGATACTAGTTTTTAAAAGGAGGAATTTGAAAACGTGGTGATCAAACTATGCAGCAACTCTATGCATTTTTAATACTATAATTATTTTCTATTTTGAAAAATGTTTGTCAGGGTATATACAGTATAAACCAACATTTTCAACCTCAGACAGGATGTATAGAAAAAATTCTCAGTGGTTATGCACATCACAGGCAGGTGTATTCAAAGCAGTGGCTTATTTCAGTGTGTCTCTACCCATTTTCTTTTATTTAGCAAGCGGGACATTGCCTTGTGAAGTTTAAGTAGATTCATTCTCCTGCATTTCCAGAATCCTAAGCTTCCCTAAAAACACTTGGAGAGATGGGGTATGTTCATTCTGTTCACTCTCATTACAGCTGAGCAGCTTTTTGTTTTGTTTTGTTTCTTTAACCACATAGAATAGCCAATTCCAGGACTTGACTTGACTTGACTTTATTTTATTTTATTTCATTTTAATTTCTTTTATTTTTTGGTATTGGGAATTGAACTCAGGACCTCGCATTTGCTAGGTAGGTGCTTGTGCCTTTGAGCTATATCCCCAGCCCTCAGGGCATTTTTAGATGGCAATTTCTAGCCGTCTTTAATGTTGTGTGCTTTTGTGCATTCCATTATGATAGTGTGTATTCTTCAATATGATCTGTACTGGCTCTGGGATCGCCTTTTCACTTTGTGGTCTGATACTGACATGTCTAAATCACTTGGGATTTGCTTTTTATTCAGAAAGATTTGCAAAGAGGAAAAAGGAAATGAGTTTAATTAATACTAGGACATTGCCAAGTAATTAACTAGTTATTTGACCCAGGGAATAGTCAAACTCAGGTTTTTGACATTTTAATAGTCATTTTTTAGATACATTGATGTTGGGCGTAAAGTTTATAATACTTTACATTATTTAAATAACACAAGTAAATCAAGTTGATGAAATAGATAAAATTACTTAATTCAGGAGACCTGATTCTTATTTTGCCTTTTGAACAACCAAATGCTTGTGTGTATATCTCTGAGCAAGCTACTTTAACTTTCTGGGATCCTTCTCATCTATAAAGTGTTAAACTTAGGGTTCCTGCCTATTCTGAGGCTCTATAAGACATACATTGTAATTTTAGGATTTGAATAAACTGTCACAATGCATATGAAAGAAAAATAGGCTGTATATTAGTTTTAAAACATTTTTAAAAGTAGGAGCATCACAGTTCTATTTAATTAATTATTAAAAATGTTTGAGGATCTATGTGGCCAAGAACTGTGGAGAGTACTGGTAATAAAAGTACTGAACAAAACATAAAAATGTATCCAACCTTTGAACTCATGGTGCTTTCTTAATCTTTTCCTTATATTAAGGAAGCTATGTCTTGGAGATGTCTAAGGGAAGTCTTATCATTCACTTGGGGTGGTTTTGTTCACTTTGAATTTTCAGAGTGTAGTCATTATAATAAATATAACCCTGAGGGCCTGATTGAAGACACATAAGTCACTTACTAGGTCATTTATTTTGAAATAATTTAATGTTTGAGAACACATATGGAGAAACAGCTGGAACTTTACATTGAAAGTGAATTTAGTAACTCACGTATTTGGGATTGCTTAGTTGCCTTGTCACTTTAACATCAGTTTGGGTTTGCAGATGTCAGGCTGTCAGTGAAGATGCACTAGGAGACCAACTTGTGGGCAAGCCTTCCCTAAGATTTTTGTTAGAGAACTACTAGTTGTTACTTTGCAGGTGGCTTTGACGACTTTAGAATTTTCCAAGAACGAAACAGCATGAAAAAAGGGAATGAAATTGGGAGGATGGCAGACAAGGGGAACAAAACTGCTGACATAGGGAATTATCCTAGAGAACTGGAATTCAAGTGGAAAAAAAAAGTCTTTATTTTTGAAAAGGAAGTTATATTAGTATGTTTATGAAAAAATGAAAAGACATTAAAATTGTGTAATTAGTCTCTCTTGAAATTAAATAAAAATAGCCGTCCAACTTGTGTAAACGCTTAATGAAAAGTATATGTGATTTATCTGAGAGGTAGGATATTTGATAATTTATGTATTTTAATTAAAGCTTTTTAAATTTGGGGCTTAAAGTGGCTGAAAAGTTGTGAGAAGCAGACTCATAAGAATTGTAAAATTAGATAAAATGTATGCCAGTAGTTATAAATATCACTGGCATTAGATGGAATAATTTGAACTCTGAATTCAGTGGCTGTCTCTCTATGCTTTATTTCTAATCGTAAAGAAATAATATGGCTGAATTTGACTAATCCCCTGCTAAGAGTAAGGTTCTGGGTAAGCCATTTCCTACCTTCTGTGAGCCTTAGTTTCTTCTTTTGTGAAGTAGGATTAATAACTATCTTGTAGTTTTATTATAAAAGAGGAGCAGTATCCTTTGTAAAACTCCCTGAATTCAATAAATAATAGTTTCAGGATGAGATCCACTAATTTCAACAAAATTTGAGTGCCTCCTAAAGATTCTTTTTTTCCCTCTTTTTTGTCATTAGTTAATTTACTTGTAACTTCGTTGGAAATGTTTGTAGAATAGGTTAACAGATGTTAAGTCCCTTAAAACATAAAGGTAAGAAACACTTTATTTTGTTGGCATAGCCAGCCAATCCATTAAAAAATTGAAACTGCAGTCCTTTTTTGACTCCTGAGCAATGACTCACGCATATACACAGGCATATATATAATCATTCAGATTCAAACATTTTCATCAAATTACCTAATGCTATGTGGCAGTATGAAAACAAGGACATTTACATGTTTCTTCATAACAAATTAAATTTAGATTAGAAAAAAAGACGAAAAAGAAACTACTTGTTTGAGAATTTCAGGCATTCTTCACCTTTTGCTTTCAAATTAATTTGTTTATGTGTTGAAAGGACTCAGCTGTGAGATGTAACAAATACCCAGCTAATGTGATATATCCTTAGCATGTGTATACAATGCTCTTTGACTACCAGATCAGTTATCATGTAAGACCTTCATTTTAAAGATAAAATTTGACAATGAGATTGACATCATTCATTATTATTTTGTAAGTAGATGTGATGACCTATTCATTTTTAGTCTACAGTTTGTCTACTTTCAAGGATTCCTAAGTACATAAGGAGAATACTTAGATGTTATTGTGTACTAATTCTCTGCGTATCATTGTAACTGTTTTCATTCACCATTATTAATGTTTTGTTACCTCTTTCATAGAAAGTTAAAAGGAAAAATAATGCACATTTTATTCAGTGTAATCAAATAAATGCATTATCTCTGGACATATATGCTGCTCATTGTGAATTATCAGAAGGTGTAGTTTTCTCTTTTGGGATTTCACACACATCTAGAAAGAAAAAAATTAGTGGAGTTGACAGGGAAGATATTTTCCAAGGGCTGTCTGGGTTTTCTTTGCAGGCCTTAGTTTGATATAGGAACTAGTAATTACCTGAAAAATTTCCAATATATTTCTGTTTCTTTTGTATTTAAATTTTTTGTGCTACATTTGATTCTGTCAAACAAAATATTTAGATATTACATTCAGCCTATGAGAGAGACATACTCAGATGTGTGGACCTGTTCAAATTTTGCTTACATCTGCTACTTAAAGCAAAATTTAAGGATGGGGTTGCATTTAAAAAGAACATATGGAATGCTATCCTTCCAGGACTCTTCAGGTGGCCCATTTATATTTTAAGACATTAGGTAAATGTAACAAACTCTCCTCCAGTCTGGATTGCTTATACTTTCCACAGAATTCTCTGTCAAATGAGAGAGAAATGTTTGTCAGCAAGTGGGCTACTGTTGCCAAAAATGCATTGCTAGGAGATGGAAATGACATCATCTTAGTCCTCAAATATCACTTCAGGACAAGATCTGAAGATCTAGAACTATGTGCTTTAAGCTCAGAGAACCTCATAAAATTGAAAATTCCAGTCCCAGAGTGATTTAGGAACTACAGGAGCTGGAAATATCTTTGAAGCCTAGGGATTTGGTTGGGGTTGTCATTGGGAATTGAGAAAGAGTGAACATTTTTATGAATAGGATAGTGAGAAATTGCTTCCTGAACAGGCTTTATTTTACTCAGTGGATATCAAACTTTGTGAACTGAAGAAATAACTAAAGAAAACTGTTAGAATGAAGATTCCTGAACCTCGACCTCAGTCTGGTTGATTATATCAGAAAGGTGGTAGTGCCCTACAATTTGTACAAAGTTGCAAGTGATATTTTAGGCACTCTAAAATTATGTTCAAAGGTGACTGAATTCCATGCCATGAAGACTAGTGACCTACACTTGCTGAGCAATATGGACTAATTTTTAGATAAAGGTGGTGAGTTGGTGCCTTTGTTACCATATCCTATGACTGTATCCTTTGTTGTCAAAATAATCTTGGTTGTATGGAAGAAGGCATTTGAGGTTTCACCATTAGTAATTTTAATTATTTTTGTGCTCCCTTTCATTCTTCCTGACATTTCCTCCCCATGTGTATATTCAGTAGATCAGATGTCATTGCTACCATATGTGTCTTATGGCTTCTTTCCTCTAGAAGAAGGAACAAATATTCAAAAAAGCTGGGGATTGTAGAGGAAAAGGGAGATGAAAGGTTGTTGTCATGATCAGTTTGACATGACCATCAGCTTTTTTCAGAACAAAATTGAGAAATATGTCTAAGATTTCTGAAATGCTCCATCTACTGATTCATTTTGGAGGAAGGATTTATTTCTATGCCAGTGAAGTATTTAAAAGGTAAAAGGAGAAAAAGACAGATCTGAATTCAGAATATTTTTTTGGAGAGAAAATAATGGATGGTTCAGATATCAGATGTATAAGGCCACCTTTCAAATCATATCAAAACATAACAAAAAGTAATGATTTTTAATTCCTACAACCTTAGTCAATTAATTTTTCTGTAATTTATTGGCAAGTTGTATAACAGTCCAGTTGAATTCCAAATAAATGGTAATCTAATATTTAAAGAATTTTAATTTTTTTTTTATCTTTTGTTTTTGGGGTACCAGGAATTAAACTCAGGACCTCACACTTACTAGGCAGGTGCTGCGCTGCTGAGCTGTGTCATAAGCCCCCTAAGAATTTGAATTTTAGTAACTCTAGAACCAAGCTCTGATGAAATGAGGGTATCTGTGTGCAAGTACTGATTTTACCTTAATTGCAAGTCTTTCAAGTCCGTTTGACTTCTTTTCCATTCCTTACCTGTGCTTGTTATGTGAGTCTACTGTGGCAAGTGGGAAAAATCAAAATGTTCTGAAAAAAGCCTCTACTTCTTGTTGCTTTATACTTGTGCTCACTCATGCATGAACCCTCCAGTTTAGTTTTGGAAGAAGATAGTTTTTCTATTTTTATCAGACGTACACACACACACACACACACACACACACACACCCTGTTTCCTATCCCTACATTCTTTCCCTCTGTAGAATACTAAGTTATTGCTCACATCTCTAGTATGGGACTTACTGTATTGTACAGTAACTTTGCCTTATTCTGGCTCTTAAGAAACCATGTCTCACTTGTTGGTGTATGCCCATGCCTAGCAGACAGTCTGCATTATAAAGACCCTCAATAAATATTCATTAGAGGGACTGAATAAATTCCTAGTAGTCTGAAGTTTACCTGGCACTGCTTTATAGATGACAGTGTTTTTGTGCTGATGTATTTTAGTTGATTAATTTATTTAAATGCTTTTTGTAGCTTTTTCTTGGACACAAGAATAAATATAGTTATATTTTTGTTTTCTAAAATGTGTTAACAGTTTAAAAAACACTTCCATATCTGGTGTTTTATTGGAACTTCACAATAAACTGTAGATTTTATGCAAATTGTTTCTAACTGGCTATTGTGGTTATCTTAAAATCCTTGCAGGTACAGAAACTATTGGGGAGTATATTGTTGTCCCTTAAAAGGGTTTGTATCTTCCTGTCCTTGGATAGTATCTCAATATTCTGGATTAAAACCAAGTATCAGCAGTGAGCTAAATGTCTAGCACTTTTATTTTTTAATTTTGTGACAGTCTCACTAAGTTGCTCAGGCTGGCCTTGAAATTGTGAACCTCCTGCCCAAACCTCTTAAGTAGCTGTAATTATAGGCACATACCACCATGCCTGGTTGCATATTATCTCTTAACATTATACATGTGTACACCTCTATAAATTATAGAGATGATATCTTCATTATTCTTTGTTTATCATTCATTTTTTTGTTTCTGTGTTATTGTATAAGTATGTAATAAGTCCTATGTTAAAGGAAAGGTATTCTACTACAAATACCTTGGCAAACCAGCACATTCTTTCACCTATTCTGCAGTAATCATCAATGGACATTATAATGGTACTGGAGGGATAGAATCCTTAGGAAAAATGGTGATGTTAGAAATTACTTATATAAGAAATGGGGGAGAAAACTGACCAAGAGCTGGAAGTATTTTTATATATTTTTGAGAGCCCAGTTGAATTTATAGGTAATCAATTTGTGGACCAAACAGTGAATGAAAATAACGTGGAGATGTGTAAAGCAATGAAGGTATTGATTGTATATTAAAAGGCCTATTTGTCAGATTGAGTTTGAGGTATTTGGGGGGGAGTCTGTTGGAGTGGAGGGTTATGTCTTGGGAAATAATGAGAGTAAATGTCAAATGGGGCAAACTGTGATAATTTAAAGGCATTTCTAGCCTTCCTGTTAGGATGTGTATCTGATGTTAACATTATTTATTATATAACTGGGTCTTACTCTCTCTGTATTCAGTTCTCTTCAGACAGCTAAGAGATCGGTTTTTCCTCTATCCCCAAGCAGAATCAGGTAATCTGATTGACAAATTAGTCTTTGAAATTAGCTGTTTCGTTTGTATTTACAGCATATGTTCAAATTTATAACCAATCCTTAAAAAATATATTCAGCTACATAATTCAATGCATTATTTATGCTTTCTGCTTGTTACAACAGAGCCCTTGGTTTAGATTCAGTACATTGCTTCTTGAGTATAAATATGACATTTAGAGTAATGGGTAGCTACCAAAATACTTCATACGTTATTGGAGAGTGTGGAAGGTACTTTCTTATTTGAAAAGGTAGAAATTAGTTGTGGTGAACCCAACTTTCTAAGTGTACTATCACATTTGTAGTGTTAACTTGTAAGTGAGCAGATGAAAGTCAATAAAATATACTGAACATAGACTATTTTTGTTTTATTAACCAGTCTTTAATAATACCAAGGCTTGCCTGTGTTTCAGTGCCTCCAGGTTACTTATCATTCTGCTATTGATATGTGGACATCCTGGTAGATGGGGTGGTTTAGGCCACATGTGCCAGGACAGCAAATTGCCTCTACATGGAAGCACTGAAGGCTTAAACCATTGTTGTGTTTTGAAAGATTTAATGTGCATGTTCAGTTTCTCATATGCCACTAAGGAGGCAAAGGGAGAGGTGATGGTGAGAGCCTTTTAACAAAAAGCGTTTCTAGCCTTTAGAGTTCTATATGTGATTTGGTTAATGGGCTTGCCTTACTTTTCTCAAGAAACAAAACAAAACAAAACAAAACTGCCCTTAAACTTGTTTATGTATGTGTGTGCACAGGATGAGTGAAAGGCGGAATGAGAGCTCACTAATTGCTGCATTCTTTTTTTCCTTCTAATTTAACTTTGAGGAAATATCTTCTCTGCCTCCACCTTCCACTTCTGAATTCAGATATAAGAATATTACTCTTTCACCCAAGTAATAAAATGTGAATAGTGATTTGAATATATGTTTACTATTATTAATCACTTCATTGTTCTGCTTCCCTGCTTTCTTGGGTACCAAAGCATTCATTAAAAATTCTTCACTCACTGCATTTTGGACAAAGAAAATATTTGGAGCCAGGCAAACTTCCTGTTATCTTGTGTATCTTTGGATAAATTTACTTTTGTAAGTCTCAGGATATTTTGTCTGTCAAATGAGGGTCATGATTTACAGGGTTATGAAGACTAAAGGTATAATAAAGCTTAGCTTAGTATTTGGAGCACAACAAATTACCCATAAATATTGGTGCCTTTTCCTGACTTTTCACTTATCTTATTTATATATGTAGTGGTAATCATATTTCCTGATTTTTGAAGTTATCCCTGGTCACAATCTTTGTCAAAATATCCAGTTATTACCTTTCTTTATAGTTCTTATTTAGCACTCTCATGCTTTTAATGGAAAATATTTTCATCATTATTGGGTATATGACATTTCAGAGTTATTCTGTAGTTCTATCATGTTTCCAAATGAAGTTCCATCCCAGAAAATGTGACTTTTATGATTTCTTGTTTACTCATTCAGTTAACCTTTCACATTTATTTATTTAGCATTTTTCTTAGCAAATGAGCACTTTTACTAATTCATTAAATGTACACTCAATATTCTTTAAACACTGCATGGTAGTGGAGCACTCAGACATAAATTTCTTACAGTTATTTTGGATTTAAAAATTTAAAATACAATTCAAAATTACAAATCATACCCACAGCGCTTACTTTTGCTTCTCTGTCTGTCTCTGATCTTCAGCCTATCCTGACCTTTCCTCTTTTGGTAGGATATGGAGGACCTGTTAGTAAAGGAACAGTCTGTGTTTAAAAAGACTGGTTGAAACTATAATCATGAGGATGATAGTCATGAAAATAGCTTTGATTCATTGAGTCCTTACCATGTTGTAAGTGAACACCATATTTTATTTCCTTAAAAATTACAATTGTGTAGGAATGATGCCTCTCCATGGTCTATACAAGACATCAAGAGTCTATGTGTCTGACCTCATCTCATAGAACTTTAGTCCCTACTCATGGGCCTGTACTATTATCCTTAATATGACAAGCAAGCATTGTCTCACCTCAAGACTTTTGTCTTCTTCTCCACTGTCATAAATGCTCTCCACCCGCACATAATTAGTTACCACATAATTTAAATTCAGTATCACCTAACCGCACCATAGCCTTTCCCTACCAACCATTTTATCTCATATCACATTTCTAAGATAGCACTCACCAGCATAAATGATCCTTCAGTTAACTTGTTTACTGATCAGATACCATCTTCTTTCCATGTAATAGAAGTTCCACAAGAGCAGGGATATTCTGGGCTGTATCTTGTAGTCTTTGTAGCCCCTTGAGTGGTCCTAGCTAGGGGTGGGTTCTCAATACATCATTATTGATGTATTGTGTTATTTTGAAAGAAGTCTTAGAACGTACAAATGAAAAGGCATAGTTAAAAACACCTTAGGACATGGAAATAACCTAACACCAAGCTTTACAACATGAAAATGAAAGCGCATAGTAAAAGAAACAACCAAACCAAACAACTTGGGATAGGAAGAAGAGAATTAGCATGTTAGGCAACTACTAGCGACCTAGCATTTATTAAGTGTTTTCATAGTATGTATCATTGGCCTTTCAAAATTATTTTATAAGAAAATTGAGATTCAGAGAAGTTGAATAACCTGTCTGTGATCACAATTACTTAGAAATGGAGATAAAATTAGAATCTTGATCTAACTTCAAACTGCATAATCCTTTCTCTGTATTACATATTTTAAGACTTAGTGCATGAGGTGGACATTGTGTTATGCTGTTTATGGGCCTCTTTAGGAATGAAGGACATATTCCCTAAATGCTAGGAGTATTACTGGGAGTGAAATCTCAACTGTCAGTCTCTCATGTTTGGATTGAAGAAGCTGCCTTGCCCAAGGCCATGCTTCATTTCTGTGAGTAATCAACACAGGGTTAGGAGCCTTAGCCCTCTTCTACTAATTCACACAGCTCTGAAGTCAAAATTCTATGTAGGGTCAACTGAGGCTTCCTTTAATACTGTTTTATAGCCCAGCTTTTCCCTCTTCCCAAGAATAGTATCAAGAGTGCTGCCAGATTTTGGTTTCATTCACACCTAATTTGTTAAAGTTTTATCTCTGTTTTATCACTATAACTGTCATTGGTCAATACTTTTGTGCATTTGATGATATCACATTTAAATTGCCATGCTATTTTTAGTTCTCTAGGTACATTTTAATGATGGTGGCTGCACTGACCATAGGATGTCAAATCAGGTTGGAAACAATAATTCATCCTTCAGTAATTTTATGGTCAAATGATTCAGTATATCTTTTGAATTTGTGTAACCTACTGCTGTAATAACTTTTGAATTGTATGGTAGTTGGACTTCAGGTTTTTTCTTATTCTCCTAAAGATTGCTTATAAATTGAAAAGCATGTGAAAACAACTGATTTTAGGTTTGTGTTTGCATTAGCTTGTTTCATTTCACTTTTAAAGATAAGTACAGGTGTGAGTACACACACATGCACACATAGGCACAGCACACCTGTTCTTATTTCAGTATTGTCCTTTCTATTTTATGAAAAAATAAAATAATTTTTAACAATATAATAATAAGAATGGTTAATACATTGTGTGTCATAATCTCATAGGTAGTTACTCAAAGTACAAGATAGACAAAAAAGACTTACAAAGAAGAATTGACAATAGCATAAAACATTCTTCTTAATGAACTATGAGAAGCTAGTAGTATAAATGAAAGAAATTAGCAAAGATATTAAAATATTTTGAAACAATGAAATAGGTAGTTTGGGGAATTATTTGTGCTTCTCCCTATTCCTATTTATCTATTTTGTGCCATATATATATATATATATATATATAAATTTTTTTTGAGTTTGTCATATAAGAAAAAACAATGTGATATTTAAGCTTATGTGTCTGGCTTATTAAACATAACATTATGGACTCATGTTGCATCCATTAGCTTACAGTTGCCTTAAGTTTATCTTTCTTTGTGGCAGAGTGGCTCTCTGTTCTGTATAGATACTACATTTTCAACTACCATTTATCTGTTTATGGACACATACTCTATTCTTATCTTTTCCATGTCTGACATGATTTTGTTCACTCTTAGAGTTCCTTTTGACAGTTTTTTGATACTGGTGGAAAGGTCACTATGAGGTATCAGGAGCTGAGAGTAGGATTTTATTTTGTTGTTACAATGAATAAATTTTATACATTTAAAAGGTAGTGTGGAAGACAAAACAAGGCAAATCAGGATATGAACCGTCAAGTTTAGCTTCAGGGCCCTCTACCTTTCCTTTTCTGTGAACTTTGCGTAGTTGTATTGAGCAAAGATTTTCATCTACTTTAATACCAAATTCCATGTCTAATGGAACATTGCAGTTGATCAATAAATGCTTTTAAATGAATATAGAGTGAATATTAATGTATTTATTTTAAGAATGTACACAAATGTTGTAAAAACCAAATAAAATAAAAAATACATGTTCACTTTGAAGAATCAGCAATAATTATATACAACATATGCAGAATATATAAATGTAATAAAATTATGCCTTATTAATTTTATTTTTTCATCACATAGTTACTATATGCCTGCTCTGTGTGCCTGACTACTGTGCCATGAGCAAGAACACAAGATCTAGGGAACAAGAAAATCACTCTGGTTATCTACAGAATTTATATAAAAAGTGTCATATTTTTCCTTACATACTCTTAACATCTGCTACACCACTCAATTTATATTCTGTGCCAAGAGGAAAGAATAAATTTTTTATATAATCTAAGTATATTTTTAAAAAAATTCAGCACTATTTCATTAAACAAATATTTACTATTGACCTTTACTGTGTCAGGACTTTGATATATCTTACTTATATGAGCAAAATACTTGCAACCCCCACCCCGATTTTTCTTGTGATTTTTGTTGCAAACATTCCATGACTGAAATTCAGAAAGATTTTATCTTTATTCCAAACTCTTTCTAGTATGATGTCTTCCCAAGGGAAATCAAAAACTTTTGGAAGAAAAATTCACATTACCCCAACAGCACATTTAAGGAGTACTTGTCACTGCACTAGCAAAAGCCTGTCATTTTCATTCAGTAGGATTCTGTTGACCACAACAAAAGGAAAAAGTATCTCATTTAAATGCCATTGACCAAACTCAGTGCCTGAGAACGCTGAATTGGCCAGCTTCTCTTCCAGTTTTATTTCATTTTTTTCTGTATGACTGGTTTAATGTATGTGTGATTTGATTTTTGAATGTTGTATTGACAAAATTTTGTTTTATAACTAAGGAGGTTATTTATTTTCCAGAAAGGAAGGAAAACAGAGATTCTTACAGATTTTGTTTTTATCATAGTATTTACACGTAGAAAGGAGTTTATCTTAATAACATATTTGAAATGTCTATGTGTATCTATTTTGTAATCAACGTCTATGCTTCTGTGTATCTTTCTAACAATTGATTATATACCATAGAAAAGAAATGACTGTCATTGATTTCTGAGTTTAAAAAGTTAATACAAAGGTAAAATAGGCATAATTACTCTCATTGTCTTTTTAAAGTTTGCCACAAATAATGAGCAAGAATCTGCTTCCAAAGACAAGTATTGTTGGGAGTGACAGTGATGAGATTGCATTGTAATAAATCAGAAACTAAGGAAAAGAGTAAATCTCAGCTACAGACTATTGTTAAATTCATTTGAAACTTCAGGCAGAAATGAGAGAGTTTCTGGTGTGCATGCTGGAGAAGAGAGATTTATTGTTTCCACTTGATACAAAGATCAATAAATGCTTTGTGGACCCCACAGTGTTTGCAAGCTATAATATCTCTTTCTTCTTTCTTGTGTATTTGAAAGAAAATTAATCTCTTCTTTTGTGCTGAACTAAATTGTTTCTGCTAAAGTGTGCTTGCAAAGTACAAGCTAACTTTTGGGCTGAAAAAGAATGCATGAGATACATTTTCAGTTTGTTACAAGTATCTAACTCTGTGAGTTGTGTTCTGGGAGTCCTGCTGCCTCTGATCTTTTAAGCCTTTAGGCATTTTTCTGTCCTTGTTTAGCTGCATTCTTGGGGTGGGGCAGAGGAAGTTGGAGGAAATCAGATATTAATTAAGTTGTAAATACAATTTTCCACCATTAATTTGTCTTTCTTATTTGAAAAAATTCAAACAATCTAGATTTTAAACACCAAGTTGACACAGATATCCAATTGTTTTAATTATAGAAATGGGATATGTCACTTTATTCAGTGTCATTAATGATGACTGAAATGATAAAAATTTTCTATTCCATTACATCGTATGACACTGAAAAAAGTAAATTACCTCAACATAACAACTTTTCAAAGAATATGTACTAGAAAGTTACTTTCAAATATGAATTCATGAAAACTACCATTTTACAAGTATAAAATATGAATCCTAATCCTGAGTTAAAAAAATGGTATCAGACCAACTGTTATGGTTTGTATCTAGATTTTCCCCTTCTAAATCCTCATGCAGTCACAGATGGGGCTTTTCGGAGGTGGCTGGACGTAGGGTGTGTGATGCTGGGATTAGGGAGGTGAGTGCTACCCGTCCTAAGGGTGGGTGGTCTGGATAAAATACAAGGGAAGAAAGAGCTCTCTTTGCTTGCTGCTTGCATACTTTTGCTTCCTTCTACTTTGCTGTGCACTCTTTCTCCCCTGTGATGCCCCTCAGCATTGCCACCCTGCCTTGGAGCCAGCCAAAACTATTGACTAAAACTTCTACAATCTGTGAGCCACAGTTAACATTTCCTTCTTAATTTTGGGTGTTGGCTATTCTGTTTTAGTAATGAGAAAAGTTGCCAAGACACCAATATTTGACTATTCGATAAGGTATTCAGCTATTTTATGATATTTAAAAATCAAATGTAAATATGGTCACCTGAAAATATCTTAAAAACCTAAAATAAAGTTTATTGTTTTGTCCTGCTAGAGTGAGTAGTAGAAGCAAAAGCAAAGGCATATCAAAGTAAATTCTATCAAAGTTTGTTTCTGTCTTGGTTTATGCTAGTTTAACCTCTGATATATTACGGATTCAGGATGAAAAAGTGTCCTTCTTCCCAAGGTCCTTCTGTCTTCCCTTTTTCTCCACTTCCTTTCCCTCTTCTCTCTTCTCTTTTTCTGTCTCTCCCCTCTCACTTTTTCTCTTATCTCTCTTGATCGCTAAATCAACTTCTTATGCCACAAAAATCTGCTATGGGTCTCTCCCAAAAGACAGATTTTAACTGTGTACATTTGAAATATCTTATTTTAAATTAATCGAGAGTCACCTTCCTTAATTTCAAGCACCTGTATAGGGTTGGAAAGCAAGTTTTTTGGGGGAAGATTGGGGATGGCTGGGTTGAAATAGCTTTCCTGATGCTCCTAAGATCAATTCTTATGTCTAGTCCCACGATGCTTTGTCACATAATGATGACTACAGGGTAGTCAGGCTCTATCTAGAGATTGTCTGGAACTACAGTGCAATACTTAGTGTTCTTGGTCTATAGAAATAATGTAAATATATGGGTAGGTAAAGACATAATAATACTTTAAAACTTTGGCTCATACTATTTCCTGTTATGATAAGGATCAGTCTTACTGCTTTAGTGTTTATTTTATTTTATTTATTTATTTAGTATTTTTGAGACAGGGTCTCGCTATGTGGTTCAGGCTGGCCTTGGGTTCACTTTGTAGCCCAGGCTGGTCTCTAACTTGCAACAATCATCCTGCCTCAGCCTCTCAAGTGCTGGGATTACAGGTGTGCACCACCACACCAGGCTTTTAGTGTTTTAAACAATGCTTATGGGACCAAATGTGATTGATTTTGACTGTATATTTTATAATGCTTAGGGATTCCAAAGATTTTGCTATTTATATGCTTAATTTGTGGGTTAGTACATGCCATGCCACTAATAGATGCTCCTGCACTGTATTTGCCTTCAGATTCCAGTTAGGAGATCTATAGATGCAAATAAATTAAAATATATTTAGAAACTGGGAAATAGTGAATGATACCCAATCAGTATCTTGTGCCTAAGGGTGATGTTATTAAATTCCCCATTGATTTGCATAAATGTTTATATGTGCTTATTTACATAATGTGTGGGTCAGTATTCAACATTTTTGTAAAGTCAAATGGCAGAATGAGGTATTGAAAACTCATATAGTATTATCAAAAGAGTTAAAAAATATATATACTGTGCCAAAAACATCTCCTCTCTTCTGTTCCTAATATCCTTTTCTTATTCACACCTCTTCACCTTTTTTCTCTAGCTACTAGTTCTGCAGTAGTTAATGAGCAAACAAATGACTAGAAATATTGCATAGTTAAAAAAACTAGTTCTAACATGAGCTAGTTTTGGTCTTTTGCTGAAGGTCTTTTAAATATCCTCTACAATAGTTTACATGTGGATGGCCATTTTGTAATCAACAGCTGATTTTTATTAGTTCTTAGTGGAATCAGATTTGAAGAGAATTTTGAAAAGTCAGGACTTTCACAAAATGTACTGTTTTTCAATACCTAAAAATTACAGAAAAAATGAGTAGCATCACTTTTTTCTTTTTAATTTTTTCCGCTCAGGTCTGTAAGGGAACAATATGCTGACCTATAACTTTTATGCAGAAATGCCACTAGCAAGAAATAACATCTGTTTAAAGTTTATGAAGCATGGTTTTAATATACTTATCTCACTCTGACTTGTCCAGGAAATATATAAGTTAGGTAGGGCAAAGATAAGGAAACAGGGTCAGAAAGGAATTAGCTTGCTCAAGGTCAAGAGTTTACATTTTAATCCTTCATTTTCAGAGGATCTGTCCACTATGCCACATCTCTCACATAGCCACAAATGGTTTCACCCTCAAAACACAATATAAAATATTGTCCAGTGTAGACTCCCTGTTTCTACCTCCCATATCTCTCCCCTGTTTTGTGACTTGCCAAGGAGGGCTGGTGGCAGTTTCTAGTGGGTTTTCTTAGCCTTATTACTCTTAGCAGTTTAGTTCCATTTGACTGTCCTGTGTTAGAAATGCAAATGGGCTGTTTCTTCAGTTGGGCTCTTCCTCTAGGCTGACCTTGTTTTCCTGTGCACAGTCATGTTTGTATGCTCTAGGCTCCCACTGGAGAGGCAGCGATGTGCACACTGAGAAAAGCCATGGTCACTGCCAGTTTCTGCTCTAGAATCTGGGGAGAGTGATGATGATATTTAAAGTTTGATCTCTAAATATGAAGGAAGTCATGATAATCATAAAAATAGTCACACAAATAAGGGTATATTTTTCTCTATATGAATTGCAAATCATTGTTATAGTTAGATAATTTAGTATAAGGAATAAAGCAGCAATGTAGTAGTTACAGAATGATAGGTAAAAATGTGTTTAGAGTTAAACTAAATGTAGTAAGACTGTATTTAAGATTGTATCTCATGCAGTCTTAGTGTCCTGCACATGTGTTTTTCTCCCAGAAAACGTGATTATTTTATATGTATGACTTAGGAATTGCAGACACTGATGGTGAGCTGTCATTATCTGCCAAACATCTGCCTAGTAAGTATGTTTCAAATCCTTTTGGATCATTAGATCACAGCTAACATAGAATCTGATCTGATTATATTCACTGTTGTTGAATTTTTCTTTCAAGAGATGTGGAAGTAGTGGAGTTGGGTGACACCTGCCCTACATAGTATTTTGATGATTTCTGAATGTCTCAGTATCTGAGACTTTTAAACTCCAAGGACTTGCTCTTGTCAGTGTCCTGAAATAACCATATTCTCAGACACTGACTGGCTAAACAAAATGCTCTTGGCACTTTGGTTGGCATCTGCATGATAATTTACTTATGTACATTGAGCAAAAACTGTGAAATGAATCTCATTACTCAAAGTCTTCATGGTCAGCACATTTCTTACTTTTCAGACTATGTGATGAGCCAAGTCCGAAACAAAAATTTGATTTAATCTGTTTGGAATCAAAGAAAAATGAATTTTATGCCAAATTCTTCATCTTAAGGAGCTTTTGGGTTTTAGGGGAGACTTGTTAGTAAGACTATCGGTGACAACTGTATTCATAAAATGCCTCTCTATTATGGTGTTGAAGAGTTTTTTGTACTTGAGAAGCAACCTTTCTTGTTGTGATGAAGAGCTCATATGAGTCTAAACAGTATTAGATACAACGCTTCATAAATGACTCCCCTCCTCTTCACTCTAGATTCTCCTCTCTAACTTCACGTTTCCTTTATGTCCTCCCCTGTTGTGACCAACAGAGATGTTACATCTGACACTCAGTAGGCTACTTTACATGGAGTTATACCCTAAAAGTGTTTGGAAGTAATTCGCTGCCATCCATTCACAAATTATTGCTTAAGGTACTGCATTTAGAGTTGATGACAAATCTCCTTGTTTCATGGATTTTTATAATTTAATAGTCAGAAGTTTTACTTTTCTTATTCTCGAACGCTTATTGGAAGACACCTTAGTGTAGCTTCCAAATACTGGAAACAATAGAGAATCCTTTTAGAAATACACAAATGGAAGATTTTTTTTTTTTTTTTTTTGCTGCACCGGGGATTGAACTCACAACCTTGCGCCTGCCAGAGCAGGCGCTTAAGCCACTGAGCCAAACTCCCGGCCCTGGTTTTTTGAGGCAGGGTCGCACTATGTAGCTCAGGTCGGCCTTGCGCCGCGTTGTAGCCCAAGCCGGCCTCGAACTCACAACGCTCCGCCTACCTCAGCCTCCCGAGTGCTGGGATTAAAGGCGTGCGCCACCACGCCCGGCAAATGGAAGATTTTAAAACTCCAGAAATTATTTCCTTACACAGGATCCAGTGAATTGAAAAAGCACTAATTAATTTTGCAGTGTTTCCTAATTGCCATCTTTGGACTATGAGGCATATCTGGCAACAGTCCTAGATGTGAGACATGGTCAATTTAATGCAATTTAACAATTTTTGACTACTTTAAGAGATTTGACTACATTAAGGGATTTATCATAGAACCATCACATAACATGCTTTTGTAATAATTTATAGTTTTATTACATTTGACCTTACAAGAAGTCCAAGAATCTATTTTATCTTAAAAAGGAGATTGAAATTCTGAAAAAGAAATAGTGTATCCATAATCACAGTGTAACCAGGGGCCCACTTGAACAGTGTTGATCAAGATAAAATATTTCAGTTCAGAGAAGGTTAGAAGCTTGATTTTTTACAGGCAGTAAACAGATTACATTCTAATTCAGGTGGACTTTGGACAAGTTTTATTTTTCTTTTAACTTCTCTGTTTTTTTTTTCATATTCATAAAATTGGGGTAATAATTCTTCCTCTCTGAGAGAATTACTATGAGGATTTAGTGACTTGATGCATGCAACATGTTGATTCCGGTGTTTGACCTTAGCACTCAACATGTTGTTGACTGCTATTACAATATTAGCCCAGACTCTCATTTTACTTTATAGACTGAGTCAGTCCTGTACCATCTGTGTAGTTCTATTTGGTGTAGAGATTCAAGACTAGAGCCATATATTCCTTCTTATAGGTTATTGATACCACATGACTTATTTTCCTTAGAAAGTGTCTAGAAGCAGTGCCATCTTGTCTCATAGTATTTTCACTCAAATGGAGCCCAATTGGTCAAGATAGTGACCAGTGAATTATATGTCTCCCAAAATGTCCCCTAGTAAGAAGTCAATGACTATTTAAATAATATAGTATTTTAAAATTTGAGAAACCAATTTGTTAGTGTCATTTTCATATCCATTAATGATAAAGGAAATAAGAATTTTACTTAGACATCTGGAAGCATTTCCTAGTATCCACCAATATTACTGACTGAGCAGCAGTTTGTGAAGGAAAGATTGCTAGAGACTTAAGTCTTTGGTTAGTGCTTCTTATTAGCTCTGTAGCTGAGGCAAAACACTTTCACCTCTGATTTTCAGTTTTTTCTTCTGTGAAATGTGGGTAATTAAATCTGAAACCCAGGGGGTTGTTGTGAATATTTAATGGGATTAAAGAAAAGAAAGTGATTTATAAACTGTGAAGTGTTATGCAAAGCAAAGGTGGTGTTATTACTCTCTGGAGTTGTTTGAAAACATCAGAAATTCTTGAATGACTTAAATATAATTGTACCTAAAGTAAGAGAAAGGCTAAATAAACCCTTTGGATGCATTTCACTTCAAGGAGGGGAATTAGCTCTTGTATCAGATTGAATTTTGGTGAATAATTCTGAAAAGGCATTAAAATGAAAAGGAAAATACTTGGAAAACAAACATATTTTGTATAGGAAAAAATTATCATATTGATTATATGTTACATATATTCAATAACAGTAATTACAATGATAATGACTATTGTATTTTGCTAATTAGACCATACGTCTAATAAGATAATGGTTATCAGTTTAAATCCCCCAATAGATCAGTTAGCATGTTAGCCTTTATCCTCAACATTCATGAAATCTGAATACAAATTACAAGTATGTACTTGTAAGTGAATGCTTGTAGAGATTGGGTAAAATTTTGCAGGTTGCAACCGGTTTGGGTGGAAAAACTCGTATTATAATGCATGTCTACCTTTTCATTTTTTCTTTTAGCACAGTTAGCATTTTTGAATTTTATAATTAATTGTCTGGACTACCAGTTTTACTTAGCAAATTAATGGTCCTGGTTTATTTAAAATAGTGTTCAGTTTTTCTGAAAGATTGCCATTCTTGTAAAAAGTGGGTTTATGAGTACTTGGATTAACTATATTAATATGTTCTGGTTCTGTTTATGTGTGCTAAACTTTGAAAATGGCCATGAGAATTATGACCTTATTATAAATGTTTTTGGATGGAAAGCAAAGACTTTTTTTCCTCAAGATTTCTTTTACTCCCAGGTGAAGATAGTTTGGCTAATTTTATACAAAGGTCAGTAGCACAACTGGGCTTGAAATACAGAGGTCCTGACTGAAAGTTCCATACTTAAAATATAGTCTTTTTAAAGTTTATACATAGTAAATTCAGTTAAAGCCTGGGAAAATGAGCACTGTACTATGTCTGAATATTTAGCAAGACTGATGATGATTACAATTATGTCTTAGAAATAATATTTGCAGTAACCTATTTCTTTGATTAATTTTTTTGAAGTCAGTCAGATAATTTGATTCATTGGTTTCTAAAGGCATAGTTATAAAGACATTTTTGGTTGTTTTTAGTTATGGAATTTGGCATAGTGTGTCCCAATAAGCAAAACTGATGTGATGGAGAAAATGTGGTCTCCAGATTGAGATTTGGAGGATAATGAGATGCTCTCATCATCCCACCCCAATTTGTCTTTCACTGAAAAGTCTGTTAACAAGATTCCACTACTGGAGGTTCAGACCATCTTTTATACAGTAGAGAAGGGCATCTGTACCACCATTTTTCTCACTAAGGACTGAGGATTGAGTTTTTGAGAGAATGGAGATAGAATTCCTTCCAAGCACTGTCTGAATTCATGGCACTGCAGGGGATGTGGAATTTTGATGAAATAGAGTATCTGCAGAATGGTTTGGGAGTACTTGTAGGCATTTAGAGTATGGTGGGAGGACTATAGTTTCAGTTTATAATGTGCTGCCTATCAGAAAGTAGCATAAAGATAGTGGGTTCCCAGATTGTAGGGGAGAAAGGAGAGGTGGGGCAGGAGATGAGAGAAGGCTAAGAAAGGGAAAGCAGAAGTGTATTTATTTAGACCTTCACTATTTTGCCTATGACCTTCCTTAATATAGGCGTGATTTAAAGAATGTGTGTTTTCAAGAAACAATTGAGTACATGTGATTCTTTAATTTTGTATTTACATTACAGTACATTCTGAAGACAGTTTCCTAGAGGAGGGATTATTTTTTTTGGAAAAGAGGATTTCTTTTTTTATTAGTCATGTAGTGGTGAGCTGATCACCTAATCTCATTTTGGTTGAGTATTAGTCAAATGGTAACACTAGTCTATTTACCTGCATTGTTGCAAAGATGAATTAGGATAATACATATTCAAAATGTCAGCTATAATATGCTTGACCAAATACAAAACATTGAGTGTATCTACATGGAATATTATGTGATTGAATTTTGAGCCACATCACTTGGTTTTTAATCCTGGTTTTTTACCTGTGTGACACAGGGAAAATTAAATTTTCCATGTCTTAGTTTTCTCATCTACAAAATGAGAGAAATAATAACACCTCATAATGCTGTTGTGAAGATCAAAGGAGTTAACATATGTATTGGGCTTAAAGTAGTGCTTGACAGAAAGTATAATACTTTTGTATTTTTATGTGCATGTCTTCACAAAACTGAATGCTGACTTAGATGCATGAGAGTGAATTACTTGGAAATGAAAAACCCTATATTTTTGCTTTAAGCAATATAGTTCTTTGTTTGTCTAACAAATTCATATTTGATTATAAGATATTAGTGACAGTTAAATGGGACTGTTTAAATTTAGCAATTATGAGTGAACTTGTCTCTTACTTTTCTTGACATGTAAATAAAGAAACTACTCTCATTACTGCTGACTTCCTCAGATAAGATTTGTAGAGTACTAGCCTTGTTCATCACGTTTATACTTTAAATGAAAAGTTCTGACCCTGACTATACTTTAGGAGTAACTAGATCTCCCCAGACCAGATGAATTGGAAACTGTGGGGGTTACATTCAGGCATTGATATTAAAAAAACTAAAACAAACAAAAAAACAAACTCCCTAAGTGACTGTGGTGTGTGGACTCAGTTCGATACTACCGTCTTGCACTATTAGTAATTTAGTATATACCCTGTTAGTTTCTTTTACTGATTGGTAATTTTATCATAAATAAATAAAATGATGTTGCTATTTATGGATGTTTCTTTAAGGTAGAACTATAATTTTTATTAAAGACAAGTTTGCAAGATTTTAAATATCTTTCTTTTTCTTTGCCATAATGAAGGGCTTTGTATTTTAAAAAAGAATATAGGATCACAGGATATGAACTGTGGGAGGGATTCTCAAGGGCATCTAGTGGAAAGAGCAGGCACTTTGAAGGCAGTCCTGACTTGGAGTGACTTATTCACTCATTGTCTCTGTGATTTTGTGGCTCTTATGCTTCCAAACACCCAGTACAACTCTGTAAAATCTAAATAAACATGCACTCTGCCATGAACTGTGCTTCATCATGCACACACACACACACACACACACACACACACACACACACACAGAGGCTTGACTCCCTGCCTCCTGCATGATCCTTGCACCATCTGGTGCAGATACCCAGAGCAGGGACTGTGTGGGAGCCTCACCAGGACTGCAGGGGCAGCTGCTGGGAAGTGCTCCCTCCCACACTTCAGTGATCGTATCTCTAGCTCTGCTGGGACTGTTTCAGTACTGGTTATTTGGATCCCATGACCTTTCATGAGCATAACATCTTGTCTGTGGGGTCAGTCACTGCTCACCATGTAGCCTGATGCTCTTCATGAGATTAAAGCTGAAGATGGCTTCTTCTTGTCACATAGTAGAAGCTTCTGCCTATCCTCTGTCCCAACCTCAGAAAATACTTGTGCAGGATACATCTGACTACTTTCTCTTTCCAGTTGTCTTCCTAACTGTGCTTCTTTGTGTTAGGCTGGGAGAAAAAGTTATAGAGAAAAATCAGTCTTTCTTGATTTTTACTTGTATGATAGTAGCAGTAGATTCTGTCACCCTCCTCACCCTTGACTCTAGGATCTTCCAGGATAAGGCTTTAAAGTTACTAGGCCACTCAAATCACCTGTTGTTCATTCTTTGTGTTCAAGGAAGTTTCATTGGTCAGGGACAACTAAGGTGATGCATTCCCACAGGAGAGATTAGAAAGACTGTGTCTTCAAAACCTTTGCTTGGCATCATTGGCATGCACGAGAACTTAGAAGGGGTTTGTCGAAGAAATGAATCCTATCATCATCAAGGCAGAAGTCACTTCTATTAAAGTTTTGGCCCATTTGTGGGCCTTAATTTCGTGTTGTTCATTCAGGTGACACTGATAAAACTATGGGTCGAAGCAATCAATCAAAGTCTGAAGAAAGATGAGGTGAATGCATGGGGATAAGACGTTCTAGCGGGGTGAGAACTGTGGTGAAATCAGTCTTGACTGGCAGGATATGCTCTGCAGTTCGCCCCTGTGCTTGTGGTTCAGGCTATTAGAATGTTCCCACTGGCTTTGGCAAGAAAGAGGAAGTGTACAAATGCTCTACCAACTTGAAGCTTCATTGATTGTTCCCACAGAACATTTCCTTTTAATGTATTTGGAAACTATAAATTTAATTCCTACTGAGTGTAGAAGTAATTGCTTCACACAAGAAAAAAGTCATCTCTTTGAAGGGCTTAACTCCTTTCACAAACAAGTGGTTTTTAATAACTGGGAAATTCCTAGTGTAGGAAATAAATGTCTTTTTGTACAAATGAGGTCATTCTGGTCTTAATTGGCCCTGTGCACTTGAGTTCCTGCTTTCTGCTCCATGTTTTGTGACAGAGGTTATTAGAAGGATAATTCCTCTGTGGATATTCACTGCTTTGGGGGCATGTTGCCAGAGGGGAAGTTACCCTAGTTCAGAAACTGCCAAACCAGTGAAAGAGGCCCAGATTCCAGGGGAGCTGAGGCAGTGACTGATAATGATTTAGTTTAGGCTGACCATCGGTAGGGTTATTAAATACACTTTTCTGGCATACTACAACCCCTGTACCTGCTTCATTCTCTTTACATTTCTTAATTGCTTCACAGCTTCACTGATTCTTGGTTGAGGAATTATTTTTCTTTTCTAGGTGCATTCCATTTACTGTGCTTTGATTCTCTCCTGATGAGTAGAAACATCTAAATCCATCTGAGATCTTGTTCATCTTTTTAGCCTGGTATAAATGAAAAATAGCTGCTGAAAGAAGTTGTTCTGTACCTTTCCTTTGAATGCTTGAAGGCTGATTCTTTCTAAAATTGATTTGTGAATTGGCTTGGTGAATGTGAAGAATATATCCTAGGCCTTAGATTTGCACTGTGAAAAGGTCTTCCTACATGGTACTATAGAGATCTCATGGGATTCCCTGATTTAATTTAAATTCACTTTCCTGGCTTTAAAATAACCATTTCCTACCAAGACAGACATTATGGTTTGAAAGGTGTGGGGAGATTGTCAAATCTATCATGGTTATTTTTTAAAAGGATGAACATAAAATTCTGACAGACCTCAGGGGTCTTTCTTATATTATGTCTTTAGAACAGTCACTTGGAAGGATTAGGAATTAGACATTGATATTTATTAGCTACCTCTTAGGTAGAAGCACTGTGCTGGGTTTTCTATAGATTATTTTTTTTTAGAAGTATCAAGTTTATATAGTTAACTAGTAGTAACCCCAAGATTACTAAGCTATGGTGGAGCTGAATATCTTACATTAGTCACTTTCCTTGAAAATTTGTCATTGGTTGTAATGAATGGATAGTTTGATAAGCCTTTGATGACTTTTTCTGTTTATTTGACTAAGAGTTTTTGTTATTTGAAAAATTCTTGATATAGACAAGATGATTTCTCTTATCATAACTTCTTAGTAAAACCTAGGTTCTGAAATCTTTGTGTCCCATTTGTGCCAAGTCTGAAACACTAAGTCTGAGTCTTGCAGCCTAAGTAAGTATGAATGTGATTTCTTGATTTAGGATTGAAAAAAAAAAACACTACATCTTAGGCTGTCAGGAAGAAGAGAGGATTATAAGATTCAGTCCTGAGCTTTTAAATATTTGCTTCTGTCACCGCATGCCCTTCTGTGTTCCCTCTAGGAGATTCTAGAAAGACCCTTTGCTTGAAATCTCTTGGGATACGAAGGAAGTCGGATTGACTTCTACTTGAAGTGATGACTGTGGGGCTCTGGGTCATTTGCTTCTCATCCTAGGCCAACTTTTCTATTTGTCCCCTCAGATGCAGAGCTAGTAGTACAGAAAGAAAAAGATGACCTATATTTAAAACTATCTCTTGTAAAGTTGACTCTTCTAACTTATCTTGCTACTTTACTTTCTAGACCATCCTTAAAAGTTTTGTTGAAACATAAGAGAAAATATTACGATGCTTAGATGTATCCTTTTGTTTTGGTTGATCATTACACACGCAGATTATTCCCACTGGACAGGAAGCTCTGTGACCATGTTTCTGCAGCACACCCTGCCCTTTACTCCCAAGGTCCACTTAGACTATAGGCAGCCAATGAATATTATGTTGGACCTCACAGCTAGTTCAATAGAATTGAAAACAAATATGACTAGGAAATTGAATCATACTTGAAGTTGGAAAATTTAGATATTTGCTGAGAGCCTCCTGAGTTCTACTCTGGAAAATACATGGTTCAATGCAAATTGGGTTAATACTGTAAAGTGAAAACTCTCGAGATAAATCATAAACTACACATCTGCTTATGAAGTTTAGAATAAGAATGATACTGATTTGCTGACAACATTTTTTATTATTGTTATTATCCTATAGCCTCAGACGATACAGCAAACTCTCAAGAGGACATTGCAGTATTATGAGCATCAAGTTATTGGGTGAGTAAAAGTGGACTTTGTCATTATTGGAATAAATTAGAGGTGATTACTCAAATGGTTACTGTTGAGCATGTGGTTATGTTGCTACTCAGGTCAGTCATCTCTTGCAGTGGTTGTTGATCGAAGTGTGGGGAGGGAGTGATGAGGGTCCTTTAGAGTGATTTCCTTTGGTTTATTAGTATTTAATTTTTTAAAATAAAATTTCTTTTGGTATTGATTTCTTCCCTTTTCCCCCCTTCTGTGTTCTTGTCCTCTCGTTTTAAGATCTAGTCTCTTAATGTTGCCTTACTACTGTGGGAAGGTTTGTTGATACCAGCTGGGAAGTTTTGAATTCATACATAGAGTTCAATCAAAATCTCTATGAGCTTAACACCTTTTGATGAGAATTGTTGACTGAGCTAGATTTAGGGTTACATACATTTTTTTATGATCTCCTGTTTCACAATTGTGATAGTGTGAAGTATGAACACTTGATGTCAAAGAGTAGGAATTCAAGCCCTTATTAGCACATACAACTTTTAATGAGTGATATTTTCTCTTTTGTAAAATGTGGTAATAATGATAGTAACTAAATCAAGGATTAGATACCATGATGAGATAAGATCATTTCCATGAAAATATTTTGTAAACAGAAAACTTCAGATGACTGGAAGGTACACCTTTGATTGGCTATGGCAGAAAGCAGTGATAAATAGCAAAAACCTAAATGCACTTTCTCACAGAATCTACCTTTTCTTTCTTTCTTTTTTTTTTTCCCCCCCGGCACCAGGGATTGAACTCACAACCCCACGCCTGCCAGACAGGCGCTTAAGCTGCTGAGCCAAACTCCCAGCCCTGGTTTTTTGAGGCAGGGTCGCATTATGTAGCTCAGGCCGGCCTTGCGCTCGCGTTGTAGCCCAAGCCGGCCTCGAACTCACAATGCTCCACCTACCTCAGCCTCCCGAGTGCTGGGATTAAAGGCGTGCGCCACCACGCCCGGCTTAGAATCTACCTTTTTAAATTAAATTTTTTGACACTAGGTGCAATATATATTTTAATTCAGCATTTTAGTATTTTCTATTTGTTACAGTGATTTATCGTTGTAAGGTTTTAAGAAATTTGAGGGGCTCATGATTCAAATTTTAGTATTCATTCAAATATTATCATTTTACATCAGTGACTCACAGTCATTATCATGGACATCAAGAACAGATTTTTGGCTATTAGTGTGTTTTTTTTTTCAAAGCAGAAGGGCAGAAAACTAATGAAAAAATGATCTCTGGTACCCAGCACAATGTCATATACTTTAAGTGCTTGATGATTATGTTAATTGTATTTCAAAGGGAATTGCTTTGTCATATTAATTTCAAAAGTGCAGTGCTAGGAAAAGCATATTATTTAAACTTATGAGATGGCTTTTAGTTTGCGGTCATTAGTGATTCCAAATAGTTCATCCTAATGTAGCTAAAGAATGTCAAATTATCTTTTCTCACACATTCTAAAATAAAACTTAATCATTCTTATTCCATTTATCACCTTCAAAGTATGGTAAATAGTTTTAAATTAGTTAATATATTTAGAACACTTTCTCATATGTGGTAAGTGCTACATACCTGTTTGCCCTTTTGTTTATTCTTCTTAGACTAATAATTTTAGGGCAATACCAGCCATCAGAATCAAACCATTTCCTGGAATTGTGAGTGCACTCTTTGTTTTGAAATTAAAGAACTAGTGAACTATTTCAATTTGTGAGCTAAATTATTGCTTTAAGGTTAATTGAAGTGGTACTCATAATATAATCAAAGTAGATATCTGAACTGTATTTTGATAATCAGCAGAACATTATTTTTTCCTTTAGTAGAATAGCGTTCTCCTTTATCTAACTGTTTCAACTTTCTTCTCTATCTGTGTTGACATGGCCTGTGGTAATTCTTTTGTTTATCAACAATGATCTTTTCCTCATTCTGCTTATTATAGATGTAACATAAGACAAACAGAGAATTTGACTCTGTTCTTAAGTGGTGTCTTGATGGAACCAAGCATATTTTTGCTTCAGTGTCGGCTAATTTTTAGGAGTTGAAATACCTTTGTTTACTCCCTTTATTTATACTAATGCTGACAAAGACATAAATAATTCGTTAGAGGCAATGTCTCTTTTACCTTTCTTTGTCTTCTTTCCTTCTTTTCCCCTCATCATATGGCTTCCTTTTCCAACATCTTTTGCCTTCTAGACTCTGACTTTTTACTTCTTGTTTATCTTTTTGAAACTGTAAAAGAAATGTAACTAATATCACTACCACTTGAACTAAAATGTATTCACACTTATGTGTTGTTTTTCTAAAGAAAACATGATTTAAAGCTTTTTCCCCTAACTGTGAATAGGAATGTGTTTCCTTATACTTAAGGGAATTTCAGGCAATGGAGAATAAGTGCTAGCAAGCATTAGTTTGCATAGCTTTTTATTCTAAAATGAAAAAAGAATAAAAGCAATGATACAGAATTTCAAAACAAAATAATAGATTAACAGTCTTTAATATATCGTGTATTGTTATCTTCAAAGTAATTGCTCAGATTACAAGATATAGGCATAAAAAATGATCAATCAAACAATGAAAGCACAAACCATTCTTTTTGATGAACTAACAGAGTTTGTATAGTTTTTGGAGCTGGGAAGAAGATACTTCATTTCTGAAATTGGGATTCTTGAAGGCTTGTCTTGAAGTAGTTCAGCTTTCTAGAGCCTTGGACTGTGAGGCTGAAGCAGGACAGATAACAGCATATGAGACAGCCCTTCACTTTTTAATATCTTAATTTACCACCAAACTACTGACTTTCACATTCTCCCTTTCCTGTCTTTAAAAATATGCCCTGGGGTCAGATTTATTTATCACATTCTAGGTTTGTAAAATCTGCTTCTTAAATTCTTATACTGGTTGCCCATAGAAACTCTGAGACTTTTTTTTTTTTTTGTCTCCCAAGACCTAGACTTGAATGCAAGGAGCATCTGTTCAAAGGATCACAGATGGAGGAATACCAGGCAGTAGATGAGGGAGCTTCTTGTGAGGGAGTAAGATAACCTCTCTGTACCTCAACCACTTACTCTGAACACTTGTCTTTAATCATTTATTCTAGTCCTTAATTTATCCATTCACTCATTCATTTACTTATTCATGGAGATCATTTACATTGGAAAAATGAGTGCTGAAATAATTTATTTATGCCATGTGATAAATCGTTTTTTCATCTCTACTATCTTCATCATTTCTGACTGAGGCATTCTGATCTCATTCTCTGGCTTTTCCTCCCATCACTCAATACTGGATTTTTTTTTTTTTTAACCACAACAAAGAGATTGAAAACTTAGCTCCTGCTACTTTCTTACTTGAAGCCAATGCTACTCAAATATTAATCACAGTCACTTTGGGAGCTTATTGAAATGTAGATTGTTAGGCCCACTGTATTAGAGTTCCCCAGAGAAACAGAATCTATTATATAAGTATATTATTACATATTATAATAATATATAATGTGTATATATACCATATATATATATATATATATATATATAATGTGTCACATACATAAGAATAAGGAATTTATTAGGCTTACATACTCAGAAGCTGAAAAGTCTCACAATGGCCAATGCAAACTGGAGAGTTGGGGAAACCAGTAGCTGCTCAGTCCAAGAAGCTGGAAACCTCAGCATAAGAAAGACCAATTCTATAGCCTCAGTGGGAGGGTAAAAGCCAGGAGACCTGCCTAAGAGTCACTGGAACAGGTCTGTGTTCAAAAGCTGAGGAGTCTGAATTCTGTTATCTGCAGTTGATGGCAGCAGCCAAAACAAAAAAGTACACCTGCTTAAAAAGAGCCGTACGTGTGCGTTAGGTGTGTGTGTGCTTTGTCTTCTGCTTTTTGTTTTATCCAGGCTCCCAGCATGTTGGTTCTGCCCACATTCAGGGAGGGTCGGTTCCTCCCAGGTCACTGACCCACAGGAAATACCCTCATGCTCACCCAGAAGCATGCTCTTCCAGTTTTCTAGGCACTCCCTCAGTTCAGCAAGTTAACAACCAAGATTCACCATTGTACCAAGAAAGTTTGTGGTTCATTGAGTCTGGGGATCAAGTACTGATCATTCTAACAACTTCTCAGGTGATGCTCATCCTACCTATCCAAGATTGCATTTAAGAGCATTTGCCTTAAACCATGTAATGGCTTATTATGCCTGAGTAGTATTGGAGTTCATTCTGTGATCTGCCCTGCTAATTTCATCCTCCTTTATCACTCACTTTTCACTCTGCTCCAACTGTTGTTTTTTAGTTTTATCAACTGTATCAAGCTTAGCCTCAGGGCCTTTGTATGTACTATTGTATATTAGGTGTTTGCATTACTTATTTTTCTGTGTGTTTAAATCTCTCTCAAATATCAATTCTTCAGAAATGTCTATCTTTAGTACACAGTCTCAAGTTGCACTCGATTGCCTGCCTTAGTCTCCAACATCCGTCATTTTCTGTTGTACTAACCTCTATAATTTCTTTTCAAAGTGCTTATCATTAGCTGATATTATCTTGTTTTCTCATTTGTCATGTTTATTTCTGTATTCCTGAACTTATATAAGTACTTGACACATGTGAAAGACCAACATTTTGGGTGGGGGGACCTAGAGGGCAGTGAATAAATAAATAATACTCTAGAAGTGTATTCAGAGATGTTTTTAGAAGCATAGTGAATATGAATAAATTAAGCTTGGGAGAAGGTGGTATAAAATGAGAGGTTGAAATAATCTCCCATGCCCCTTACAGTGGTAAAATTTATCATCCTGGTATTCAAAGGCCTTTTTTTTCTCGCATAAATTACACAGATTTCTTTGTATAGCTTCTAATTTATGCTTAATATTCTGCCACTATGTGTCTGACTTTGTTGTAAATTCTGATTACCATATAAAGTCTGCACATTGGTGCTGACTTGGAGAACCTCCTGTTTGCATAGTCTTCTTTCCTCAACCTAAAGTGAGTAAGGGGGCAGCAAGTGTGCCCCCTTTGTGTAGGCTGATTTTTAACTAAAACTTTTAGAGAATGGGCTAGTTTTTTGGGCAATGAAAGGTGGAAGATAGAAGCAGAATGAGGTAAAAGGAACTCAGAATTAAGGACTATCTGTTTATGATGGCATTTTTTTCTAATGTTCTTTTTGACAGTTTCTTATGCCTTTTCTTCTGTTGGTGTGTCTGTTGGGGCGAGATTGTGCTTTGGAGGTAGATGTATAAGACCTTCATAGAATTAAAGGCATGTTCTGTTACTGTCATCTTGGGCACGTTACTTAAAATTCCTGAGACTCAGTTTTCTCCTTTTTAAAATGAGAATAGCAACAGAGTTGGGTTGATGTTTAAATGAAATCTTAATATGTTGAGTCATATAATCATATAGTCACTACAGGGCCTGGTACACCAAGTTCATCAACATGTTGGTTTGGTTATGATTACCACTATTAGCACCTGACTCTTTTGCGCATCGGTTTTTATTTATTGTTTCCTTTATCTCTTGCTTTTCTTTCCCTGTTTCCCCTGAGCTTCTGAAAGTTAGAAATCCATTATTTACCATCAAGAGCCACAGATACTTAGTTCATATTCCAACTACAATTTCCTTATAAATTTCTTTCGTTTAGAATTTTTTTAAACCCAAATTTCTGTCTGTAGAATGTCTGACCCAACTGTTCTTACTCATGTTTATATTCTATGACTCCTACTAGTGTATAGCTCACACAAATGGATTATTATGGCAGTGTTGATGGAAATTTCCGTAGTAAACTATCATGGAACACATGAAAATTAATATCCCTGAGATATACTGTTCATAAGTTATGTATTTTAAACAATCAAGCTTAAGGAAGTTATATCCAGAATCATGCCATTCATTTTATTCTTTTGAGCAGAATGCACACTGTTGTTTTAAGATCACAGTTAGGACTGTTGCCAGCTTCCAGTTGATGTCTGGGACATCGATTCCCATAGTCTTCTAAAATTAACTGCTATTACTCCTATTATCATTGTGGGCCCTGTGTTTGTTTTTTACAGCCAACCTTCTGTTCTTTTCTTCTTTTGACAATGGATGAGAGATTAAGCCAGAATAATTTTAACAGAGGGTTAGAAGTAAAATTAAGGGTGGGTGAGCCCTGATTATTCTGGGAAACAAATTTCAAATATATTACTTATGCTTTCATGGTGAGATTTTGCAGCTGTAAATTATTTTATTTAAAAAGTGATCTATTTCTTTTCCATGTATTTTTAAAGAATGACTGCCTGCTATGTTTGATGCAACATTTTGGGCACTTCTGTTTTTTTTTTTTCCCTAAGCATATATTTCATAGACTCATTGTGCTACACTCATTTTATGGAAGAGGAAATTGAGGATGAGGGAAAAAGTATTTTGCCCAAAGTTATTTTACTAAAAAAATGAAAGTTGATTTAAAAACAATACTATGTTTGTCTGTGCTTAATGTCTGTATTTTTTATTCTACTTCTCATGATGTAAATGCTGTATTTAGGGACTATAGGAAACATTTTTGCCTCATCAGTTTATTGGAGTCTGATATCAGTGAGGTATACAAATAACAAAACATGCTATTTTTCTCTCTAACCACATCACACACCCTAGGATGAATCCACTTTGATATTTACTTGGATAGATAGTTTTTTTTTCCACATAATTTTAAGGATTATGAAGTCCACTGCAGGCTAGTTTAAGTCTTCAGTCTTAGGTCCAGTCAAACCCTTTTTCTCTCTTTTTATGTGAGTCAGGACTTGGCCTGAGAGACTTGGAATGCAATGTAGAGAGAATATGGGGTGAGTTTTCACTCCTCTTTTCCAGGCCACACCTTTCTGGGTCTCTTTGTCTTCTGATGTGCTATGTCAGGCAAGAATGAAATAAAAAATGGCAGAAGGGATGGACTGTCCCTGACAGCTTCTGAAATTCCAGCATCTGCCCCTAAGAACCACACTGCACAGTCTTGTTGGTGGAATTCCAGCCCCTAGACTGGAAAGCAGCAGTCTGACTGAAAAACTCGAGTTCTTCTCTCTTTGGTGGCATCTCTCTAATCCATGGGAAAATCATATTTTTTGCCTTGCCAAATGGTGGGTCTGTAGGTCACTTTCAGTTTTGTTTTATTTCTTTTCCTTGTCAGTAACTTTCTTCAGGATATTTTTCCTCTATTCACTCAGCAATGGGGGAATCGTCAGCAAATCCACTGCCTCACCAGATATTCATCCATCCCAATCTTTACCAGCCATGAACTGCTCTTCCCAGCTGGGATTCTGCAGGGAGCGTTTTGTTCTGTCCTTATCTCATAGCAGAAGGAAAAAGTGCAGCAACATGCTCTTTCTAGGCCAGCTCTTTTGAGAATTTCCAACTCAGTCTTCTGAGCATTGGTTTGGTTCTTTCTATTCCTTTGCTTCTGTGAGCTGTTCTTAGAATGATAGTGGCTGCCTCTACTTAGTCACTTCTTGGATCCTGAAGGAGAGTTCTGATCTTCTTGGCTACTCTTTTGGGACATGGAGCCATTCGGCTACCATTGTCCTTAGCATTGATGCCTCACCTGTCATTTAGAGGAAACTGGAAAGTCCCAAGCAACACCAGATGATACCAATATTGTGTCATTTAGTTCTCACAGGAACTGTTGGAGGTGCCTTTATGATATGAGAAAGGAAAACTACAGTAACAAAGATGAGGTTACTTGTCCAAGGTCTGACAGAAAGTGGCTCAAAATCTTCCAGGCTCCAAATGCTATATATTTATTTTGAAATTATCCATATACCTTAGTGCCATTTCTTCACTGTGGTAGAAGTTAAAACACATTTATTTTCAGCACAGTTGAATGACAGTGCACCACATTAGTACCATTAATATTTTTTCTTCTGAGAAATTTCCTTATGGAAACAGATTACCAGCCCAATGAAGAATTCAGGTAAGGATGCATTAGCTATACAAAGTTGATACATGTTTTGATTCTCTTCCTCTTTGCTTTTCACGAAGAACTTTTTTTTTTCTTTATTAGCAGACATCTCCAATTGTAGGGCCATCCTGCTAATACTGATGGGAATGGCAGTTTATGCCAGAAGTATGTCTGAAGGTTCAATTATTTTAAAATGTGATTTTGCTCAAAGCATAGATTGTGTGTGCTTATATGTGTGTGCATGAATGCATTTGCAGATGCTCTCAAAAACTTCCCCATATGCTAATTTTATTTTCTTCTTAGTTATAGGGATGCAGAAAAGAATTTCCACAATATCTCTAACAGATGCTCCTATGCAGACCATTCCAACAAAGAGGAAATTGAAGATGTCTCAGGAATTCTTCAGTGTACTGCTAATATACTCGGTATATTAACTGTCTATTTTTATGGTTGAAAGAGAAATGAAAGAGAGGAAAGTAAAGATATAAATGTTTCATTTTCTATTCAAGAGAGACTTGGAGAGTACAGCAAATTGAGACCAGGACCTTGTCTTCAAGTGATTTAGTTTTAAGACTCTTGAAGATGTTCTAGTGGAAATTACATACATGCCATTTACTTGCAAATTTAAAAACATTATAACAAAATGCTTCTCTAAATATTCATGATATGTTAAAAGCCTCATATGATCTATATTTCTCTTGTCCTTACTCTCAGTTAAAAAGTAGGATCTTTCTTTTCCTCAAGGTCATGCTGTCATTTCTGGGAGGTCCTGCTTGGGGCTGGACAGTGTCTCTCCTGTACTCATGGTGTTTTCTATGACTCATAAGTTTCTTTTGTGACCTGACCAGTGAGGCAGATCATCTACTTAGGTGCTCTGCTTGGGGTTTGGGAAGAATACATCTTGGACACCAATGTTTATCTTCTAGTTTTTGTATACACTTAACATGGCTAAAAGTACTGTAATAAACTACACTGAATCATGCACCCTTAAGGTATCTATAACTGAGTTGTACTGTAGTACTGTTTGGAGGTCTTGGGGTGTGAGAGTTACATTGTATCCACACAAAGTAGATGTCATAACAGGAATACTTTTGCCCTAATGTCATACACAGGTTTTTAGTAAAAAAGTACCTCTTTCAGTTCTTTTTTGGAATTTTCTGCTGTTTCCTTGTGACTCAGGAATTCATGGGTTGCTTGTGGTTGTGGTAGTGGGGAACATGAAATCCTAGTGATTGCTTCCATGCAGAAAGCAGAGTCTCCTCTCCTTCAGAATCTAGTGATGGACACTGGAGCAAACTTGTTTGCCTGGCATTCTTTTCCTTTATGGGAAATATTTTCCCTGGAGATACCTGAGTTCCTTCAGTAGATTCTGAGTGACCTCTACCTACTGGTATGAATTACCAGGTTTCTTCATTGTCTCTAATTCCCAGAGGGAGACCACTTTTACACTCAAGCTGGTATTCCAGCTACCAAATGACCTCCTTTTCTCCTAGATAGCTTCTGTAAATGCAAAATATTGTGATAAGAAAATGGATCTTTTGTGAAAGGAGGCATAGATAGATACAAGTGATTTGACTGTAATAGGATACAAGATGGAGATGGACAGGGAAAAGAAGACCAAAGATTCATTTGCCTCACTTTTCCTATATCTTTTGGGGGCATCAAACTACTGAAGTAACCTTATTATTGGAGAAGATGGAGGATGAGAATAATAGCAAGCATAGCTGGACATTACCTAAGAGTTGATCAAAGTTTTCTGATTTTTCCATTTTCAGACTCTTGGCATATTTTCAAAGGGCAAGGCAACTTGCTACCTCACAAAGAGAGATGTATCAAAATCCCCATGGAGAGCTCTTTAATATTTTGAACAGTTGCTCCTTGTCCAGTTTCTCAATGTTTTGTTGACTTTTCCATCTCCTTTGCTTATGTTCTACAGCTTGAGAATCACTGAGTTAGGGGGAGTAGGAGGTGTTAAAAGGTAATGTTCATGTAGGGAGCATTAAAAGCATCTGATCTGTGAGTTGTACATAAGCATGAAGAATTCTTGCAGAGAAGAAACCCTGGGTTTGTCAATTTAGCATAGTCACCGTAGTGGGAGACTGTTGGCCTGGCACAGCTTAGCTGCTCCTCAAAAGCTTCCAGGAGACACAGAGTGAGCAGTGAGAGAAAAGAACAGCAAGCAGTGATATTTGGGAAACCTGGTGATAGTCAGGAAATAGTACTTGTAAATGTTTATAATTTAGATGTTAACTATCTCTTAGGAAAGAGATAGTAGATCTGAATTTTTTCCCTCCTCTAAGTAATGACTGATGTTCTCAATATTTTAAAATACTATTTAAATCTCTGGAAAATAAAAATAACTATCTGCCACTTGTTGACCAGATGTTGCTGTAGACCCAAAAGATGACCATATGCTCAAGAGGTCGCTGTTTATTTCTGAGTAATGTCTTTCCATAACTCTTAAAATATGGACTGACGACAAAAGGACAGCACCTTTATTAGTCATATTCAACAAAAGTTTTGTTTTTAGTAAGTCACTGAGCTATGATCTTAACTTGCTAAGATTTCATCTTTTTAAAAAAATTACACATAAATTATCTTTTGTAATAATTTATAAAAATGAAGAAATTGGTCAGCTCACTGGATAGCAAAACATGTAAGAAAAGAAATGGAGTTTTTGGGGTGGCAATGGAGAATGGCCTGGAGGAATACAATTTCAACTGGGTTAAGAAAAATTTTTATGCATAGGAACCTTCTCTGTGGCTGCTCCAGGGATATGGTCCAGCTCAATGATTTTCATTTGCCGCCTCTGGGGAGTGTATTTAGAATATTGGTAGGTTCAGATTGGTGAATATGTGCTTCTTTTATTTTCTTGTTATAGTGTTGTAATAGGGACTGGAAATGTCCTTGCTTATTCACTTATTTGTGTGTTATTTATACTTTCCCTACTCTCAAAAAAGACGTGACGTCATAAGCCAGAAAATATGAACATAGCAACAAACTTTTCTGCTTCCAAAATGACCATTTCCATCTGTTTAGCATAAACTTCAATATAGTTTGACCATTTCTTGGGGGATCAGCCTGAAGTTTGAGATTAGGAGATAAGAAGGAATGAAAAGGGGGCCTGGAGTAAAAGAGAGAGAGAGACAGAGACAGACAGATAGAGACAGAGAGAGAGATTGACTTGAGGTAGACCAGTAAAGTTTCCAGTTTCCATCATGTACTTATTTTCTCCCCTCCTCTATAGGATACCTGGAAAATACATGCTCACGATAGTGGTTCATGCCCCTCTGGTAATTGCAAAGAAAAAAACTTTTCCCACATATAAAAATACATATATTTTTGCTATTTATTTTTTTGTTGAGTTAGAAACAGCTCATGTCTGCTTTTTGTCTCATGATTTACTATTTAGGAATACTGAGTACAATCTACTCATGGCTGGTTATCATTTTGGTGCTGTGGGCATCACTGTGGGAATGTAGTACAGTACTCTGAAGAGGCCCTTAAACCTCTGTAAAAAGATTATGCAAAACAAGATAGTTGTAAACAATGCCCTCTTAGCTGGAAGCGTTTAATGTTAAATTTACTTCCTTGTTTGGTACATAATGTCTTTTGCATATTGAAGTGATCTAATTTTAGTTGTCTGAAAAATATAAACCTTTTTTAGTCATAATTTGCAGATCCTATTTTTAGTTCAAATTAAATAGTAAAAAATAAGTTTATATTTTCTATAATGCATGACATTTAGTCTTTTCTTGGAGATTTTAATGGTTGATTGGTAATGTGGAAGCAAGTGTTAAAGGCTTTATGATATGTTTGCTGCTCCAGCATTACCGCTTGACCCTGTGGCTTGGATTGAAGAAGTGTTGTGGAGGAGACAGAATAGAGTTAAGTGTAAGAGGTGACACATTGCATCATCCTCTTGCCATCATGAGTTAAATATAAATGCAGTTATGACTGTTTCAGTTTTAATGAGTTTTGATGCTGCTAAGGAGGTTGTGGGTGTTTCAGCTGTAGAGCTGCAAGAGCTACAGGGTGGGAGATGGTGTTGCACAAAGATGTCTTGTAGGTTAGAGATCAAATAAAAATGATAGCTCTGGTTAATTCAATTACTAATGAATTGCAGCAGATTAACTTTTGCTACTTTAGTAAGCATTGCTATTTGCAAAGCATTTCAAAAAACACAGTCTTATACTGCCCGTGCTAAGTGCATTTTCTCTCAAAATAGCGGAGAAGACATGTGTTATGAAGGGACATTCATTAACATTTTCTGTGTTTTAAAGGTCTGTGTCAGAGTGGTGTTCTATCTTTTTCAAAAAGTTGACACATTTAAAGTAAGAATGAGAGTGATGTTACCATGGGATTATTTTGTTTGGAAAGTGTTAAGGAGGAGGCTGGAGGAAGTGACCTCTGGGGCTTATTCCTCACTATGTTTTCTTGCTGTCAGAGCTTTTGAAATATGGTACTGTGGAAGCAGAGCCTTTTATATGGTGCCACAGATCCCAGAAATCTTCAACTGTTATGGAATTTTTTGAGTTGTTGTTGCTTTTCATAAACAATAATTTGTTGACATTAAAACTTGTGCAAACTTTTTAGTTTCATTGTGATTTGAAATGTGCTCTCAGGAGCCTTTTAATTGGTGGCAAAACTGAAAAATTAGCCTTCCATTAAAGCCTCTTCTTTGGGGATGTTCAGAGTAAACTCTTAATCATATAATTATGCAATGGATTAGAATATGTTTAATATATTTAACATCTTGGAGAACTAGCTGGTGGAATAGCCATTTTTTATTTTTATTGATGAATTAAGATTGATAGCCATAAGTGGATTCTGTCTATATAGTTTTTATTACTATAACTTGCTAACCGATCATTTTCTCTTTCATTATAAGTAAATATTTTCAGTATTTTAGTAAGATGAATTGAAATCAAAATTGTAGCAGAGGAAATAAGTTCATGATGTTATTACAATATAATAATTTGGGGCAAAGACCAGGGATATACTACCAGGGTTGAAAACTCAGTTTCAGCTACATTTTTTTTTTTTTTTTTTGTGGTACCTGGGATCCAACTCACAACTTCGTGCCTGCCAGGCAGGTGCTTAGGACACTAAGCCAAACTCCCAGCCCTATTTTTTTCAAGGCAGGGTTGCACTATGTAGTTCAGGCCAGCCTTGCTCACATTATAGCCCAAGCTGGCCTCGAACTCACAATGCTCCACCTACCTCAGCCTCCCGAGCGAGTGCTGGGATTAAAGGCGTGCACCACTATGCCCAGCCAGCTTCAGCTATTTAATAGGTATGTGAACTAGAGTGATTACTTATTCTTTTTTTACTTCATTTTCCTCATTTATCAAATAGAGATAACATAACTATACGTTTCCTTTTTAGAGTTGTTGAGGAGATATCATGTTAATTTATATTAAGTACCTAGAAGTATTTAGAACAGTCTGATATGTGACAAATGTTTGGTACTATTATTATTATTATTTCTCTTATTATTTTTAATGTTTACAAAATAATGTTTGCAACAGATCTAGGAGGAATAGTTTCAAGTCCTTTGTTCCATCAGTGCCAATATTTATTTAGAATCTTCTATTTTCAGGTACTGTTCTAGGTATTGATAATAAGCAGGAAATAATCAGACAAAGTAGTGAAGTAGATAATAAAAATAATAGAGAAACAAGATGACTTTAGAGTGATGTGTGTTGTTAGGAAAAATAGGACAATGGTATGTGAGAATTGAAAGTGTTTAAGTAGCATTAATGATAATCTTTGAAAATTAGTGTTTTCTTAAGCAGCTCTAGTAGGATTTCTACATGAGTACATTATTTGTGCTGTTTCAGTGGTATTTCTGATTGAAAACTTCAGGGGATGAACTTTTTTTTTTTAACCTTGCAAGGTAGAGGTGCTGAAAGTTTTGGTTTCCTCACTGATGTCTAAGTGGCAGCTGATTTAAGAAGGAGCCAGTGAGGCCATGTCTTTGACTTTTGGTCTGGACAGTATCTCAACTGATGTTCATTCATCCCATAAGGATTTTCTGAGTCCCTTCCACATGTCAGACCTGTGCTGGCTGAAGAGATTTGACAGTAAATAAAGTAGATGTGTTCTCTGCTCTCCTGAATTGTTAGTATAGATGCTAATGAGAAGGTTATAGTCCATGAACTAGAGAGCTTCTCTAATTCTTTGGGCGGATTGGAAGGCTGTTTAGCTGCAGCCACTGGAAGAGAGTTATCCTGAGGGAAGTGGAAGCACTACCCACAAGGTCTGGGAAATGTGGGACTCAAAACTTCTCTAGAGATAAAGGAGGATTCAGTCAGAAAAAAATCCACAAATCAAATGCACCTTCAAGATTTTTCTTACTCTGTTTCTTCAAATATATATATACACACATATATATATATATATATGTATACACATAAATAAATACATATATGCATTAGTTTATGTATATACACTTGTATACATGTACAAATTAGGTAATGCTTTGCCATTTATAAAGAACTTTTACAAGTTTTATTTCGTGTTTTGTTGACCTCTATAGTTAGGTATTATTCTCATTTTATACATGAAATAATCTGGGCTTAGCATGTAAGTAACTTACTCCAGATCACGTAATGAACAAATAATTGAGGCTGGATTTGAAAATAGATTTTTTAACTACAGAAAAGGCTTATAGATTTTTCCCCCATGCCACATGTTTCTGTTTCTGAAAATAAATGGTGATTGTAACACATTAAAAGAACTATTTGTTTCTTGAACAACTCGCCAACTGTGTATGTATATATTATGTATGCTGCTTTATGGCACTTTGTATTACTCTGGTAAACTCTTTGAATTAAAAAAATTCATTAATGGTTCTTGCCAATGATGATTCTGGAATATTTTCCTAATTCCATTTGGAAAAAAAATCTAGAGATCAACAACTTTGAGCTGATAAAAATGAGAAGAACCTTCCTTGTATTTCTATTACAGCATGCTTCCTAATTATTTATATGGCATTCTCTTCAAATGGTACAGAGTGGTCAGGTGTCATGTTTAACTTTTTGTAACCACACCACTAGGGCCAGAGTGCCTGGAAGTGTAGGTATCAAAGAAATCACTTGAAAACAGAGGGAGACCGAGGAAATGTTCTAGAGGAAGGGAGACTAAAGTCAAAAGATGAATGAAAAGCATGATCTTATATTGTATCCTGGAATAGGGAAAAAACTAGCTGTAAAGGGCATTACTGAGACAATATGCAAAATTTGAATGTGAACTGAAGATTAGATGATAGTTGTTAATCAAAATACGCTTAGATACTTAGGAGGAAGAGGGCATAATATCTGCTACTTACTCTCAAGTGGTGCGTGTGTGTAGACAAAAGAGAAGAGGAAAAGTAAATGAAACAAGTTGCTGACAAATTATTGAAACCTTGTAAAAGAATATGAGAATTTAAAAAAATTATTGCAATTTTGTTTTAATTGTAACAATTTGTTGATTAGTGATAGACTTAGTGGTCGGGGATAATGAAACACTCAGCAGCGCAGCACCTACCTGGCAAGAACAAGGTCTGAGTTCGATTACAGGTACCCAAAAGAAAAAGGAAAAAAAAAAAAAAAAAAAAAAAAAAAAAAAAAAAAAAAAAAAAAAAAAAAAAAAAAAAAAAAGGTAGTCTTTAACAGATCATAAGTCCAAAGGGACTTTTAGTTTCTACTGGGTTATGGTCCCAATTGGAACAAAATAACACAAAACTAAGCTAACAAACATAACTAAGTTTACAACCTTGTAGCCTGTTTTTACACTTATATGGATTTTATTTTTCCTAGTATCATTGATGAAAGCACCAAATTCTACTTAATCAATGTCTGAGTTAGACACCATCTATTTTTTGTGGCCTCACTTATAATCTGATTGAGTGACATGGACCTTAAAGATGAAATCTCAGTAGACTCTAAGCACAGTTTTATTCTGCTTATCTAATGTTTTAGGGCAATTGATATCAGAATAAGTGATTGTTTCTTCCATGTTGCAGAATATTTTATTAATTGTTTTCTAACATAGCAAATACTATTTAATAGCGACATGTTTTAGAAAACAAAAACTACTGACTACTTCTATTGCTTACGTTACCTATTTTCTTGATATTAAATAACTGACAGCTGCACTAGGGATATAATTTTCTTCTTATAATGCTCTTACTATTATATTATTATAATTTTGGACTTCCTTAATACTTTGCTTGAATTCAAAAGCTTCATCAGTCATTGACATATTCTCTCCTGTAGACTGAGTTTTTGATTGCTTCCCTGACATTTTAAATACCAGGGTAAATTATTTTTTACAGTCTGTCATCAGTTATTAGATAATGTTGCAATGTACTATAAAAGTGCTTCCATATTTAGTAGCAGTGGTTTTTGTATTTTCATACAGCAGTGTGTTCAATTAAATAGAGTCTTTATTTGAGGAGGGACATCATGTGAAGTAGGCAGTTACTGTTTAAATTGAACTAATTGTTGTGTAAAGTGAACTATTTCCAAGAAGACAAAAAGCCCTGTGCCTATAATATATGGTTAAAGTTATTACTGTTGCATGGATCTTTAAATCAGTGACAGGTCACAGCATGCAGCACAGGTTGGACATGCATTTCCTCTTAGAATAGCCATGTGAAGTATCAATTTCAAAACTGGTATCCATTTCAGATGATTTTATTCAAATCTTAGTTATTGTATAGATACAATTGAATTTAAGTGAGCTGTATTTACATTTCAAACTTAGAATCCTAAACAGACATATGAAAAATGTCATCTCATGTTTTGTTTTTTTTCCCTTTTTTTGTCTTCCTTCCCCTGGTCTCTAAATCCCTGTGCACGTGCACATGCACAACACACACACACACACACACACACACACACACAATCACAATTTTGTGCTATCTTACTGCATTGTCTTGTTCCTTTGGGAAGAACATCTTAAACTAAACATTGGGATGGATCTAGTCCTGCAAATGAGAGACAAAAACTCAAATAGCAGTGGTATTCACAGATCATTGTTTTCACTCTCACCTTAATGCAGTATAAATACAATATTAGGCTAATAGGTGAGATGTATAAATGTTGAAATTACTAAATGGGAACTTTACTATAGTTGTTCTCATTCTACTTATTTAAGTAGTTGAATAATTCTCAGTAGTTAAATTGGGATGTTAGCAATAAGCTTTACTGTAATACAGGTTCTATACACAGCAGAATTTAGGTTTAAAGGCAAATTGTTTAAAAAGAAGATTGTCAATATTAGGAGCTATGCATTCAGAAAAAGATCACTATAGTCACACACACACACACACACACACACACCTACCCACCCCAAATCTCAAATATCTATTTGTCTTCTAGATTACCTAGGGCCAACCATTTCACTATAAGAGAGATAGAAAAAACAAAAGTATTTTGACCACTGACATCTCTGGAAACCATCAAGGAAATAGCCAACAATATTCTGGCAAGGCAGAGAAGAGAAAAGCTAGCTTGCTCTTTTACTTTTAATTGTGACTCTTTTTAATAGTATTTTAAGGAAGCATTTTGAAAGGAATGTGGCATCTTTGTGCATGAATTCAAGATCTTACAGGTTTGTAATATCTTTTTTTCTGTCAAGAATTAGATTCAGTTGACCTTTTGGATAATGCATTTTTGTTTGCTTTCATACCTTAAGAGAGATCTCTCATATAACCTTTTGTTTTCTTTAGGAGTTAAAGAGTGTTATAGGAATAATGAAAGTTTAAAAGAAGAGCTCTAAATTTAGATTTTTTTTGTTTTATATCTCTTTTGGGTTAGGTATTCCTAAACCTATCTTTAATAAATAAACCATCTCTTTAGTGCTGTTTCTTTGTTTTTCAACTTTTGTTTTGAAAATTTTCTACCTCCTATGTGGTTTTATTTTTGTGGAGCTGGGAATCAAATTCTAGGCCCTGTAAATGTGAAGCATCTCGAGCCCCTTCCATGTGACATATGTTTTTCCTGCGTTCCCTCTATAAGGAGTAGAGTGCTTTTCTGTCTCTACTGCTTATAACTTTTCCTTTGGGCATTCCAAGAGTAGGAATGTAAGTAATATGACACAGGCTTGAATGACCAATGTGTGAATATGAAGTGTTGAAGAAATTAGTTTGATTCAAGAGATGATTCTTTGGGATATGTGAGAAATGAGAACAGAAAATGACTTTTATTCTGTACTATTAGGATCTGCCAGTGTCTGTCTGTCTGTCTTTCTTTCTTTCATCTTTTTTGTCAAAGTCTTGCTATGTAACAGAGGCAGACCTCAAACTTGCAATCCTCGAGTCTCAGCCAAGTACTGGGATTATAGGTGTGTGTCACCAAGTCAGGCTCTAAATGTTCTTTACACTGACAAAATATTGGTAATAGCAAATAGTTCAAAGATAAGGAGTGGCCAATTAAAATATGACAGCTCTACTTTGGAGACTGTTAAATAGGCATTTAAATGAGAAACATGGAAAAATTATGATATGGCATGGGAAAATCTTTATGATGTTACAGTTTTGCTCCTGAGGAAACAGAATCAGGTGGGGATTTGCACTCAAGATCACAGATATGACCAGGCAAATTCCATTGAGTTTCAAAGCCTGAGAATAATCCATTGTGCCTCTCAGCCCCACTGAGTTATCCTTCTTTTTCATGAAAAGTAGCACATGGTTGTACCAGAGTGGCTTCCCCAGAGTATTTCCTTGTGAGAACTGGAAACAGTAGATGGGGCTATGGGAGAAGTTAAATTTCTTTTTTTTTTTTCTGATGCAATAACATTGTAGGTTTACACACTAAGGTGGTTGAAGTTTGACAGTAGTTACAATATTGCATATCATTACCTTCATAGGGGTTGATCAGATTGACAGATATAGACATAAGATTTATCAATTCAGGAATATTAACTTTTCTTTTTCAATAGCTAATGTATTTAGTAATGTAGTATTTTTTAACTGTCTTATTTATACATATTTATAAATTTATGTCTTTTTCCTTTTCTCTTCCTTCCTTCCTTTCCCCTTAGAATATCTCTTATTATCATTGAAATAACTACCCATAACATTGGTCTAATATAATCAAGTGAAATAGTTCAGAGTGAAACCAATAAAGGATAAAAGAATGGTCGTACATAAGAGAAACAAAAAACTAAAGGGATCAACAAACAACAGCAACATATCCGATACTGTAAAATTATAGGTTTAGGAATTTAGATGGTTGGAATTTTACAGTGGTTGCAACATTGTATATCGTTACCATTAAGGGGGCTGTTCAGATTGACAGATAAAGACGTAGGATTGATCTGATCATATGAATATCAACTGTTCTGTCTCACCAGTTAATGCATTTAGTAGCATAGTCTTTCAAACTATCTTATGAATACCCTCATATAAATCTATGTCTTTTTTCCATACCTTCCTTCCTCGGTTCCCCTTCTAATATCTCTTATTGTCTTCAAACTAAATGCCCTTACCAATTGGCCAAATATAGTTGAACGAAATAGTACTGAATAAAGTTAAATTTCTATGCTGATACTGTCACAGCAGAAACTTCAGCTGATCTCTTTATAATTGTTCCCAACTGAGTTAAGAAAGTGGAGCCTTTGTACAACTCTCTGCTTCCTAAATACCTCTCCTGTCTTTGGATGCAGGATGTCAAAGGGAAGCCATAGCTGAGCCAGGCATCTCTGCTCAACTTAAGGCAACTATGGAGTCAATACTCAGCTCAGAGATGATAGCTACAAACACAGAATCTAGATCTATTGGATACTATAATACCCCCCCAAAAGATGCAAATATTTGTGTACATTATGAGCATTGTAAATCCAACTATATAACATATTGTGAGTATATACAAAAATGGGAAGAACACACAGGAAAAAATGCTGTTACAAAATGGAAGAATTCATAAAAATGACTCTTTCACCAAATAATTCAACCAAGCAGATTATTGTTTCTTTTGCAATCATGGAAGAATTCAGGTATACAGTGATAGGATGGTTGAATGTTTCCAGGAGGTTCCTGTTATGGTTTATACATTGTGTCAATTTGAGAAGTCTAGAAGCTTAATTAAGTAACTCAGCAGCTCTGCATACTGGGGTGCAGAGCACAAGCAGTTACCTGTTCATTGTGTCAATTTGAGAAGGTCAGAAGTTTAACTGAGAGACTCAGCAGGGAGCCAGGGGTTTTACTTTGTAAATATCCTCATCCTGTGCAAAGGAAGGCAAGATTTGTGAATGTTACACCCACCCTGGTGTGTGTGTGGGGTGGTCCTGTGTACAATATAAGGGAGAAAAAGAGGCTTGCTCTTGCCCCTTTTTACTCTGGCTGCTTTTGCTCAGCTGCTGCCTTGAAGTGTTGCCCCTGTGCCATGCCACCCTGTCTTGGAGCCAGCTGATTATGGACTGAAATCTCCAAAAACTGTAAGAAATAAACCTTTCCTTCCCTAATTTTGGGTGTCGGGTGTTTTGTCCCAGCAATGAGTGAAAAGTAATGAGACAGTGCCAAAAGTACCAAAAATAATGAGTACCAAACAAATTGTTTTGACTGGAAAAGGTAGTGAGTCATTAGGCAACTGACACTAAGACGTTCTAGCTTGGCTGTTCAGTGTGTGACAAATGTTGTTCTAGGATAACATTTCCCCATCAAAATACTTGAAGTACCAAATTCAATGAGTTTCAAATCAGTAGAATACCAAGGTATGACTATGCATTTTCTTCTTGCCTCCGAATTTTAAATGACGATCATTTTTTGTCAATTATTGCATGTCTTGGACTTTTTCATGGGTTCTCTTTGTGGAATTTGGCAGGGTGTGGTAATGACAAACACAGCTCAGTGTTCTGTCAGATCTGCTTTGAGATTGTAACAAGTATGAATAGTTGCTGTGCTTCGAGTCCTGATTTCAACCTTTTCCAGGGTGGCCTTACCCAGGATGCTAAAGAAGCAGTGGTTATGGGTCTGAGCCCTACTTACACCATTGACATTCATTGTCACAGCTTGAAATTAATTCCTTATCCAGGGAAGCATATTTTGTGTGTAAGCCTGAAAGGAAGTTGGGCATGAAAAATATGGATGACATGGGACAAAGAAACCAGAGTATACTGGAAAATAGTTTAAAGTATACACCCTAGTGAAGAGAGACAGATAGACATCTATTTTTGCAAGTTAAAGCACGTGTACATAAAAGACTGTAACCCTGGCATAGAGCTTCTCATGATAGTTCATTTCTTATCTGAAATAGACTTTCTGTATCTCTACTGTTTTCTTGTTTGCTTTCAAAGTATAGCTTATAATATCTATGGTGGATTGAAAACTGAAGGTCAATTTAGCACTAGCTGAACTGAATCAGTATGGTGCTGAGTGTAGATGGCCCGCCTGAGGATTGTTGTCAGCATAAAAAGGAGACCTGGAGAGGAAGAGAGTTGTTTAGTGTTTGGTGCTGTTGGTTCTCCTGTTGCTGTGGATTCTTCTGGAGGAACTTGTCAAACTTCTTTCCTGATACGAACTTGGCTGTTCTCATCATCAGAGGAGCTTGGGGCCTTGTTGCTGCTAAGAATGGCTGTGGTTCATTTGGGGGGAACTTTGGTCCTTACTTTGAGCATCACTTCCTGGCTCTGGAGGGGAAGATGTTGTGCTGTTCAGTCTCCAGAAACTTGTCATGCTGGCTTCCTGATATGAACCTGGCCGTTCTCATTGTTGGAGGAGCTTGGGACCTCATTGTCACTGAGGATGGCTGTGGTACTTTTTGGGAGAGCTCTGGTTCTTACTTTGAGCATTGTTTCCTAGTTCCAGTGCAGAACCCTCAGCCTACTGGCACAGATCCTTTGTCCCACTGCCACAGGTTTTCTAGTTTCCACTGCTGACTTCGGGGCCTTCCCAGCTCAGATCTATGAAATAGACTTGCATGAGTCATCCTCATGGGCTCTAGGCCTCCAATTGGACTCGTTGGAGACACTGTCATGGGCTCTAGGTCTTCAGCTGAACTCATGCGGGATATTGCCATGGGTTCCTGGCCCTCAGCTGAATTGTCTAGGTATTTATTGTGTGGACAGATTTCCTGCACTTTTCATGTTTATTTCTTTGGATTACTATTATAAAATAATACTATAAATCATGTTTTCTGTATATAATTATTTTCCTTGCAACCCCTGACTACAATATTCTCCCAAATCACACGTTCTGTGTCTTTCCTGATTCTCTATTTTGAACAGTTCTTTAGTATTGCCTTTAATGCATTTTGAATTAGTTCTTTAAAAATATAAGATGAGAAAACAAAAGAGAATATGAGAGCTCTTCTTGGGTACTTTAAAGGACTTCTGTGAAGAGAGGAGTTAGATTCATTCAAATCACTACAGAGATTATAGCCTAACTAGTAGATTAAAATTATAGAAACAGATTTTAAATGGAAGATGGAAAAACTTTGTAACTTCTAGAGATACTCAGTTGGAAGAGTAGGCTTCATGAACTGTTTGTTACTGGTAATATTTAGTAGTGGAAGAAATGCTGCTGTTTAGGAGGTTGGATTAGGTTTTCTGTGGCATTCCAGTGCACTTGATAGCTTCATCACTGGTATGTTGCAAAGCAGTGTATGCCCAAATTATCTTTTAAGCCTATATCTACATAATCACATGCTATCATCCTCCGAAAGTATAAAAGTATTAGAATTGCTTGTTTGTGAAAACTGCAAAAATTGTGTCAGATGCTACAGTAATATCTTTATCAAGGACTCATGATAATACAGTACACTCATTTCTGCATACTTAAAACCTGGTGCCATTTGGCTAATGAAACACATATTTTAGGAGTTTGGCTAAATATTCATTACCTAATTCAGTTAGAGAAATCATAAAAAATTTCAGATTCTCATAAATTTTATTTTTTACTACAGCACAACTTTCATTCTAAAAGTTAATCTTCTCTGTGCAGACTGGAAAGCGGCATAGCTCCCAAGACTTGTTTGGAGCCACCGATGGGCAAAAGGGAGTTCACAATTTAACAATTTTAAAAAGCATAATAATCAAAGAGGCATTAGCAGTGATTAACAGCTCTGAGTAAACCCTCTGAGGATCCATCCATGTGGAAATTATGATCTCTTGGTGCCACCACTGTGGTTTCCAATTTGAATAGGGCTAGTCATCATCAGGAGAAGCCAGAATCTATGTATTTATATAGCAATCTCCTCCCCCATCTTCTCAGCCAGCAGTAAAAGACTGATAAAAATGTGGGTGTGGGCAATGACAGGATGCTTCTCTGTCGCTCTCTACAAATCCTGTGAACCTCTGCCATATTTTCACAATGTGGCAGTTTGCTTTTCAGAAACAGCCAACTGTGGGTCAGAGCATAAGCAGGTGCTCCTGCAGTGTATCTTTGTAATTAGCTTAGGTATGTGAGTTCTGGACTCTGCACCACATTGCTCCTGGGCTTTTGGCTTGGTGTCTCTTAGAGCAGCATTCTATGCTGCTGGGAAAAGAAGCCTGAGGAATGTGATGAACCCTTCTTCACCTAACCAGGAAGCATAGTACAGAACGCTGATAAAGCTGTCTGATTTTACATGTGCTCTTCTGATTGTCCATTTCATAGTAATCAACACCAGTGACTATTTGTTGGCAAAGGAGCAAGAATACATCAAATAAGAAGCATTTATTCCAGCTGGGCATGATGGTGCACGCCTTTAATCCCAGCACTTGGAAGGAGGAGCGTTGTGAGTTCGAGGATGGCTTGGGCTACAACGCGAGCGCAAGGCCGGCTTGAGCAACATAGTGCGACCCTGCCTCTAGAAACTAGGGCTGGGAGTTTGGCTCAGTGGCTTAAGCGTCTACCTGGCAGGTGCGAGGTTGTGAGTTCGATCCCCGAAGTCACAAAAAACCAAAATGAAACAAGAACCCCCCAAAAACCCAAAAACATAAACATTCATTCCTACCAAATCAGTCCATGTGGCATAATGTGGTCAAAAAGCCTTGTCAGAGAACATTGAAGGTTATGAAAAGCAGCAGTGGAAAAAACACAAACATATATTCACATATGTATAGATATGTGTATGTATATACATCATATATAATACATATTCATGGACATATGGTCACTCACACACTGCTGTATTTATTTGATCATTTATTAATTGATTTATTCTTTTATCTGTTCATTCAAAAAATTCATTGCAGACAGGACATTGTACCATGCATAAAGATTAAAATAATAGTAGTCTTCACTTAGTTTCTTAAAAGTTCTCTGTCGGCTTTTCTTCCAGGACTTTTGCATATATGTTTTTTTGGCATGGAATTGGTACTTTCTTTTCCTATCAGCTTCCTGGCAGACTGGTTAACTCTTCCTTATGCTTTAGATGTGGCACTTCTTAAATGAAGTTTTCTTTGACCCAGTCATCTGCTTTCATATAATTCAGCCCCTTACCATTGTACACCTCATCTTTATTCATATTTGCCATTACAGTTGTTGGTTTATGAGTACAATTATTGGACTATTTTAATTGTCACATGGTAAAGGTAAGGCTCACTTCTATTTGACCATCCTTGTATCACCAGTGCTCAGCACTGAAACTGATACAAATATTTTTGTTTGAAATGAAGCAATGAATAAATGATGAGCAGGATATAAACCTTCTCTTCAAAGAGAGTAGGTCTGGTTAAGGAAGTGGACAACCAGCAATTATTCTGTGATAAAAGCTATAATGTGGGTAATCACAAAGTTCTTTGGAGACAGGCATCAGTCTCAGTTTTAGTGTCAAGGAAAGCATTCTGGACAAATTTAGATCTAAAAATATGCAAGATGGGGGTAAGCAGCTACCTAAGTGGGTTAGGTAGGGGAACAGAATTCTGGTAAAACAAAACAAAACAAAACAAAACAAAACAAAACAAAACAAAACAAAACACAAAACCAGCATGTACTGAAGCCCAGAAGTGAGTGATTGTTGAGCATGTCCAGATGAAAAGTGGTAAAATAGAACTGAAAGACCAGGATGGACCAGGGGGATCAAGTCAGGGTTGGGTCAAGCCCTAGTGAGTTTAGACTTCATTTTGAAGGCAGTGGATGGTCATGGACAGCCATAAGCAGAAAAATGATAATAAGATTTGTGATTTAGAAAGGATGTGTGGAGAATGGATTGGAGAGAGATTGGAAAAAGCAGAAAACCAGGAAGCTGAATGAAATAACTGATCATGGTAACCAAAGCAAAGTAGTAACATTCAGAGGAGATGCATCCTGCACATACACAGAACACACAACACTTGTGTTTTGACTCAAGTAAAATCACATTCTAGTCATTGTTCTGACAGCTTTATCATAGCTTTATATAGTACAAAGTCAAATATGTTTTTAAGATTTTTTATGTTTGCCTGCTTTAGTTAAGTTTATTAGATTTTCTTTTAAAATATTTGTCTTCTGATTTTGAGTTTTTACTTGATCAGGAATTTAATTTGAGATGTGAGATGAAATTTAATTGTGTCATTTTGCAGATGGCTAGTGCCATTCAATAAACCATTCTTTTCCCATTGAATTAAATAATATTTTTGTAATATTAAAAAATCTCACACACAGATTTATTTTAGCAAAAAGATATCACTTTAATCTTCTTTCCAACTTGTTTATTAATTATTTTGTTATCATATCTAACAGCTCTTGCTACTATATCCAAGATAATATTGAACGGCAAAGGGGACATCAAGCAAACTTGTCTGATTTCTAATTTTAGTGGAAATTTTTTTAAATCTGTCACTATCTAGAATAAGCTTTGCTTCTGCTTTTGGAAATCAGTTTTTTTTAATTACTTGAGCAATTTCTTTATATTCTTATTTTACTCAAAATTTTTATTAAGATTGTCAGTTGAATCTTAGACTTTTCAGAATCTTCTGACAGCTCTTTTTATTTTCTTATTTAATTTTATAAATGTAATAATTTATGTTGATAGATTTCTACTGTTAAACTGTCTTTTTATTTCTGAGATAAGTATTACTTGGATATGATGTATTATTCCTGTATAAATTGCTAGATTCTACCTGCTGCTATTTTAGAAAGTATTCATAAAAGAAATCAGTCTTAGTATACTATATTGGACTTTGAAAAGTTTTATATAGACTTAGTAAAAAAAAAAAATGAAGTAGTTTAAAATTCCTTCCACAGCCTGATAATATTTAAATAACTTCAGAATTGTTATTTTTTTTTTCTTATAGACTAGCCAGAACTCAGACTGCCCATTTCTTTTTGGATCAGATCTAGTCATTTATATTTTGCCAATTATCCATTTACATTGCATTTACACGTTCATTTGCATAAGGTTGCATTTTTAAAAAATTATTTCTCTATTTCTCTCTGCCTCCCCCTGCCCAAGAGCTGGGATTACAGATTTGCACCTTCACACCTGTATCTCTCTCTCTGCCTCTGTCTCTCTCTCTTTTTTGTTTTTTGAGGCCCTGTAGATTGTCCCTGCTGGCCTCCAGTTTGGGGTCCTTCAGCTTCAGTCTCCTGAATAAGTGAGATTAAAGGCATGTGTTCCTCTATCTTCTAAATGTGTACCTAATCTTTTTTCTCATTCCATGTCCATATATTTTTCTTGCCTAATTTTTGTTCTATCTATTTCTATTTCCTGGTTTTTTATTTTTCTTACACTTGACATAATTTTCTTAATTTAGAAGCTTTTTTTGTTTTTTCTTATTTATTTCTGTTACTTAAAACATTTACAGCATACATTTTTCTTTGAGTACAGTTTTAGTTGTGCTTTATAGGATTTTGCATGATGCAGAGTCTTTTTCATTGACATTTGTGAGTTACAATTTCAGTTTTGATTTTCTCTTTGATCTAAGGGGTTGTCTTGCCTAACTTTCACGTAGGTAAGATTGTCCTGCCACCCTTTTTTATTTAAAATGTTTATTAGTAATTTTTACTGGTATTAGATATGTGGGATTTTGTAACTAAGGATTTGAGCAGGTTTTGCAATTTGTAAATGCACAATAAGTACTGTATATACATGTGTACTATATATGCTTTTGAGTTTGCTTCTTTTGTTTTTAAATTCTTTTTTTGACTTTAGTTTTAGTTAGTTTTTTTTGGTAGTTAATATTTAGTTTCTCTATGACTTTGCTTTTTATCTTTTTGGTCCTGATAGAGTCATTTTAATGTTTCCCACTAAAATTTTATTTTTATTAAGGCTTTTAGTATCTTCATTGTTTTGTTGTATGTATTTTTATCTATTTTCTCTGTGCCTTTGCCTTTTTATCTGGCAGATCCATATGATCCTGAGACAGACAATGAAGTTTCCCACTTTAATTATAATTGGAGTGTTTTATTCACTCTTAACTTTATGAATATATAACTACTTTATGGAAATATAATTTACATACTGGTAAATTCACTTATTTAGAATGTAAGACTCAACAGATACTCATAAATTGTGCTATCACTGCTGCAACAATTTTAGAACATTTTCCTCAAAAGAAGAAATCCCATACTCATTTGCAATGAATTGCTATCTGCTTTTGCTTTAGATGCTTAGCTGCAGTGTTGCTTGGTTTATGTCTTTTACATGTTCTTCATAGATTGTGATTTTGTTGTATAATGTCTCTATTCAATTCAACACTTCTCTTAATTCCACATTGTTTACACTGAAACTGCTCTGTCGAAGGTCCCCACAGATTGACAAATCCAGTGGGCTCTTTTCTCTCCTAATCTTACTTGATCTTGTTGTGGCACTTGATAACTGCTGAATATCTTCTGTTACTCCTTTCTGTTCACTTCACTGATACAATGTCCAGCCAGTATTATTGATCCAGATGATATAAAGGTGAGAACCTATGCACTTTTGGCATGTGCAGAGGTTTTATTCTTTTGATACTATGCTTATTACAAGGGTCACTATTATACAGACTTCACCTGTGATCTGATTGTGCCACATACAGTTTTGTAGTCCTGAACAAATTTCTTAATATTCCTTATCTGTAAAATGAGGGGAATAAAGCTACTTATATAGGAATTTTAAAAGGATTCAATAATGTATGAAAATATTAGCATACTACTTGAAACTCTTTATTTTTACTGTTAGTGTATAAGAAGCCTGTTATGGTTTGGGCCTAGATATCCCCCCAAAGCCTCATGTAGCCATAGGTGGGGCTTTTTCAGAGGTGACTGAATCTAGAGTATGTGATGCTGGGATTAAAGGTATGTGATTACTAAATCGGTCCACTGATTGGTTTGGCATTGCCCTAATCTCAGTATCCTGAATCCAATATAAGGGACAGAAAAAGACCTGTCTTCTCCCTCCCTTGTTGCTTTCCTATCTTTTGTTTGCCATGAACTATTTCTTCTCTGTAATGCTCCCCTGTCTTGGAGCCAGCTGATTATGGGCTGAAACCTCTACAAACAATATACTGCATTTCTCTTTGAAAGTCATTGCACCATCTCTCTGACTGGTATTCTTGACTCTAGCTTGGGTAATCTAAAGAACAACTTTTCCAATGCTGATTAGTTAATTCTTCAGCCCCTCTCCTGTTTGCCAGCCATCGTACTATTACCTTCTCTTCCTTGACCATTCTGTCTGTCTTACCCTCCTCCTTCCATATTCCACATAGTGTGTCTGCTGGGGGCTCTTCCCTTCCTGGTTGTGTTTTTGAAGACCCACTTTTCCTTTAAGGTTCTTTTTGCACATTCCCTCAAGGAGAGATAGACTTTTTTTTTCATCCCCTTCTGAATTTCTCCTGCTTGCCTCTGTGGTAGCCCAGTCACAATATATTGCAATGATCTGGTAGGGGCCATGAAGGAAAAAAAAAAAAAGAAACCTTTTATCTTGATATCCTCAGATGTGGTACAACTGTGGCCTTAAAAGTTTGATAATATTTATTAAGCGAATACTTAGATGAATGTTTTGTTTCTGTGCAAGAATGATGTTCTTCATGCCAGGCATTATACTAGTGATAGGTAATTTGGGACCCTTAGGACAAGATTCTCATCTTTAAGAAGTGCATGGTGTGAGGTGAGATGGGATAGCACGTGAGAGAGAACAGGCCATTCATGAAGGAATAGAATATAAAAGATGTCAGTATTTAGGGTACTCACCTTTTAAGAAAGGTGAATTAATAGCAGTTTAAAGTGCTGAATTTTAACTTACTTATTAATGAGAGCAGTTTTATTATAAATTCCAGCTCTTGGGGAAATGTATTCTTTTTTTAATCTTTTTTTTATTTTAAAAAAGTAAAGCAAGAAAGGATAGAAATAATACAGAATTTAAAAAAACAGTAAGAAATCAACACTAGTTAATATATTGCATATTGTTATCTTAGAAGTAGTTGTTCAGGTTACAAGATCTAGGCATAAAAATGATCAAACAATCAAACAATGACAGCACAAACTTCTTTTTGATGAACTAACAGAGAATTAGTAGTATAGTTATCTATTTTGCACACATATACATACATACAGTTATATGTGTATACCTACATACATATAATCTTTTCCTTTCTTTCATTTCTCCTTTCCCCTATCCCAGTTGATCTTTCCTTTTGAGCACTTTCTTTCCCTTTCATTATTACAATATCTATTATACATTTTGTATCTTATTGCTCTTTCAGTTTTTTATTATTGTTACTATTTATGTTTTACACTAGGGAGACAATACAATATTTACAAATGTGAGTCTGATTAATTTCACTTATGAGTATAGTCTTAAATTGCTTCCATTTACCTACAAAAGCCTCAAGATTATCCTTTTCTATAGCTGAATAATATTCTGCTGTATAGAAGTACCACATCTTTTTTATTCATTCTGTGGTTGATGGGCATTTTGGTTGCTTCCAAGATTTAGCTAATACAAATTGTGCTGCTATAAACATGGGTGCACATATATCACTGAAATGTATTCTTATAGACCCAAATGTCAAGCTTTCCTAGCATCCTGTGATGTAAGGAGATGAAGAGTGTCTATATGTTTCAGTTGATTTGCTATTAAGTACAGGTTTGTGTCAGTTATAGGCAGAAACTTGGGAGTCAGAACTGTGGCAATTGTCTAGGCTGAACAACTTTGTGCTTTCTGATTTTTAAAATGGAAGTAGTAGCTATTGATTCATACTATATTTGCTGAAATTGAAGTGATTGCTCTCTAGTCTTAATTTTTAAAACTTCAAGAATTGTTTTCTGTTCTGATCTTGTGAAGTTTAATAATTGTAGGAATAAAGATCTTTATTAGTTAACTGAATATTACAGTTTAAATAGAATTCCTGTGTATAGTGCTTGAATATACTATCTAAAACAATTTTATTTCAGTGTTGTAAAAGTTACTACATATCCATGATAACATCCTGTGGGCCTTAGTGGCATTATTTGAAAATGAACAATCCATGTATCTCAAAATACAGAGGCATTTTTTCAAGAGACAAGGGTTTCTAGTTGATAGAACGCTGTATCCAGTGTTTTTATCCAGACCTTTGTTGCCTCTGGTGTATTTATTTACTGGTTGCTTTCTGGATGATTATTTGAGATTCTGCTATCAGGAATAAAACATGAGCTTGCTCTATTATATCTGTGTTCTTCACTTAATAACTGTGAGGCTATTTTCAGTGTTAGGAGAAATTCCTGTTAGGAGTAATTCTTTTTATCTCTATGCTTATAGATGCCAAGCTCTTGAAAGATACAATTCTTCAAATTTTAGACCAAATTCATGTAATATTTTTAGTGATATATGAAATACTGTTATTCAGCAAAGATACCCAGGTTATAGGAACGTTTATTTTGAATTTAGTTTTTCATAAGAATTTCATAATTATAAAATTTAATAGCAACAAAGAGCACCATCATTGAATGTAGACATAGCTTTAATTTGTGGTAGAAAATTTTAATTACAATAATGTGTTGACTAGTAATGGTGATGTACAGATTTGGCTTAGAAACAAGTTTCAGTGAAGGAAATGAATATGAATTTTCAGACATAATTGATCAAACTGGAAGGTATAGATTTGAAAACTAAAAGAGAGAAGAGTTGTAGAAGGAAGAAATGATAGCATCAAAACTAAGGAAAAGTAACAGACAAGTTTAAGTGAGATAAGGACACAATAATATGTATTGATTTAAATAATTATGAAAGCAGTTTCAACACAGCAGTCACAGAAAGAGCCAAATATTAGTGAATATTGCCTATATTATTTTCTCTCTCCATACTAGATAATTGGGCAGATATATTTTATATTATTATCAACTCTAGTTTATGCTAATGTTGGTAAATGCAGCATATGTTGAAGAGCAGTCTTATAATGTGGCAATGTAAAATGCATGGGATGTTTTTATCTTAACAGATGACTCTTTCAGCTAGACTTGAACACCAAATCTATGAAACCACAATTAATGTAAAATGTGTTTTAATAAAGAGACTCCCATTTAGGTTTTATATTTTCATTTAATATTGATTTTAAGAACATGTGAACTGGACTCTTAACTTTTACTGCCACAATTCTTAGACCCTGTGTAAGCTCTTGAAATGTATTTAATGTTTTTTAACACTTATTATCTCACTTCCAAATAGAAGGAAAACTCAGGGAATGATAATGGTAGGAACAGCAAAGCAAACCACAGACAGCCTATATTACTGGGGGTATTAGTGATGTATACTTCTATCGTTTCTCAGTCCTACCTGCTTTTCAAGGTTTTCTCATAAGTTGAAATAGGCTGGATAAGAAAATGTGAATATACAAACTAGATGTACTTGTTTTAGCCAAAATCAAAGGAAGAGTAATAGTGACTATTGAAGCTACCTTTAGCATATAAACTCTTCTCTACATTCTCTACTCTTCTTTGAAGCATAAATTGCCTCAATATTTGTCCTCAGATCATTTTCAACAGTGGGTTTCACTAGATCACTTGTGATCTTGCTCCAAATTATAATTAATTGTGTGCATTCATGTATCCATTTTTTCATCGTAATTTAGTACTACAAGATAGAGGTCCTTTTTCAGGCCGTCTGGAAATAAGTATGCTGAAAAGACAGACCCTGATTCTATCTGGTCAATTTGTGCTTTACTCTTGGCTGCTCTCATTCTATTTTTGTGTGTGTGTGTGGTTGAAAGCATACAAATCATTCCAAGTTCTACCATTTTAAATTTCTTCTAGGTCTGTTTCTCTCTGAAGTCTGTCTAACCTGCATAACTTCCTGTGAGATTGTTAACATTAGACCTGTTTCTACTTGGTAGTTCAATGCCCTGCCCTACTCATGTACCAGAGATTCCCTCTTTGGATATTTTCTACCTGATGAATGAATTTTGATAAGTAAGATGGCAATATAGATGGTATATGGATGTAATATAAAGATATCTTAGGTATTCTGTAAAGATTGGAGAAATTGTTAGAAAAAGAAAAAGTTATCATTGGTGATATTTATAGCAAGTAGAATAGGGGATTAAAAGGAAAAGTAAATAGTTATATTAGCAGCATTTAAAAAGCACATGCCTTGGTAGGTAGAAGAAAGAACCAGATAAATAAGAGAGGCCTAGTGAATTTTTAGGGTAATGAAACTACTCTGTGTGATGCTAAAATGATGAACACATTTATCAAAATCTGTATGACATTCAACGTCGGGTATGAAATCTAAGCTGAACATGATGGTGTCTGCCTGTGATCCCAACTACTTGGGAGGTTAGGGCAGGAGAATTACAAATTCGAGGCCAGCCTGGGCTACATGTGAGACTTTGTGTCAAAATATAAACAGCAAATCCTTATATAATTGCTCACCTTACAGGTAGTAATGATGAGTCAGTGTAGAGTCATTTATTATAACAAATATACCATTCTGGTGATTGATAGAAGGGGAAGCTTTGTATGTGTGGGTGCAGAGGACATATTGGAAAAATCTGTATCTTCACTCAATTTTGCCACAAAACCAAAAGTGGTCTAGAAATAGAATCTGTTGAAAAACAAATGAGCAAACATATTCATTCTCATCAATACCTTAGAAGCATCCAAAACATGAGTTAAAGTTTACTTTCTGTGATTCAAAAATGAATGAATTAATCCGTGTGTAAAATTTGTGGGCCTATGAGAAATAGCTCTATTGATTCACTCACTAATTACCTCTTCTGATAAACACTTTTTAAAATTTTCACAAATTTACTAAAATTGGAACATTTAATCTTTTCTTCAATGAGCATCCACCTGGGTGCCTGCAATAAAGATGCTGGTTTTAGTTCTATTTCTAGATTTCAATTCATACAGTGGTTGGGGAACACAGAGTGATAAATACTTTAAAAGTTATGACTCCAGCCATTTATGTTCTGTTACTAACATTTGCTTCTCATTTACCTTTAGGTTTGAAGTTTGAAGAGATCCAAGAAAGATTTGGAGAGGAATTCTTTAAGATATGCTTTGATGAGAATGAGCGGGTTCTTCGAGCTGTAGGTGGCACACTGCAGGACTTTTTTAATGGGTTTGATGCGTTGTTGGAACACATTAGAACTTCTTTTGGAAAACAGGCCACTCTGGAGTCACCATCTTTCCTATGCAAAGAGCTTCCTAAAGGGTCTCTTATGCTTCACTACTTCCATCCTCACCATATTGTGGGGTTTGCAATGCCGGGGATGATTAAAGCTGCAGGAAAGAAGATTTATCACCTGGATGTGGAAGTGGAACAGGTTGCAAATGAGAAGCTGTGCTCTGATGGCTCAAACCCAGGTAACTGTAACTGTCTTACTTTCCTGATCAAAGAATGTGAAAACACCAACATCACAAAGAATCTTCCACAGGGAACCTCCCAAGTTCCGGCAGACCTCAGAATTAGCATCAACACCTTCTGCAGAGCCTTCCCTTTTCACCTGATGTTTGACCCCAATATGTCAGTCCTTCAGCTGGGGGAAGGTCTAAGAAAGCAACTCCGATGTGACACTCACAAAGTACTCAAGTTTGAGGACTGCTTTGAGATTGTTTCTCCAAAGGTCGATGCCACCTTTGAGAGAGTCCTTTTGCGACTGTCCACCCCATTTGTGATTAGGACCAAGCCTGAAGCTTCTAGTACTGAAAATAAAGACAAGGTAAGTAAGTAGCCATGAATTTGAGATGAGCAATAGAAACTAGTAGAATGGATAATTATTTTGATAAATTACATGCTGGCTGTACTTGTAATTATTTAGGCAAGAGAATTTTAAGTGCCATTTAGGAGATTACTTGTCCCTGGATGTATGTAAAAAGATTTGGCCCTGTTCCCAGCCATTTCGCGTAGTGTCTGCCTCATTCATTAATTTATTTCAGCACATAAAAAGAAGACATTTATTAATACTAGTCATAGCAGTTGCAAAAATGATAGGAATCTCTAAAAATCTAATATAAACTCATGAATACTTCCACTGATTGAAGTCAAACTGTGAGAGAAATATTAAGACTGACTTCAGCATTGTGGGTCTTGACCATTTATCTTATCTTTAAATAAATATAGGTAAAAATTCAACTGACTATGAATAGATTTTCTTCTAAATTCCATAATCTAGGGATACCTGGTTTACATCCTACATTTATCTCAATTTATAGAACAATATATTCCTCAAAATTTGGAAATTGAATGTTTCAATGCTTATACTTATTTTTTAGTATTGAAATAGAGATTCATTCCTTTTAGAGCACATCCTTGAGAGAATAGTGTGACTGCTAAGTATCTTTATTGTGTATTTCTTTGAGCTCATTTTGGGAAATTTGAGTTATAAATTATAAATAACTGATGAAAACACATTACAAATAACTCTTAAGGTAGTTAGACTTAAGCACACATTTTGTCCCTCAGATAAAATATCTTGAAAAAGCAATGATAAAATGAATTATAAATGCAAAACAATGACTATTTTTATTTTTTATAATATACTTTCAGTTATTAAAAGGAAATTATATCAGTTTTTAGGATAGATATTTAAATATATGGTCATTCAGTTTTGAATAAAGTGTCTTTTGAACATTTTCTATTAGGTTGAATAAATTTTGGCTGTTTAATTTGTTCAAGTACTTAGGGGAAGATGTTGGCTACTGGAAATAAACAGGTTGCTGTGACCTGAAGACAGGCAAAATTACAGAAATAATGAAAAATTTAATTTCTTAGTCACTTTTTTTGTCACTGGGTCACCCACTATTTAAAAGAGGAGAAATTTATTTTGGTTCACAATTTTTTGAGATTTCAGTCCCCAGTCAGCTGGCTCTAAGGTGGAAACAGCATGCAGGGGGGCATGGCTGCCAGGAAACAGAGAGACAAGGGATGAACTGGGGAGGGACATTCTCTTCCAGGTCCTGACCCAGGTCCCCAGTGACCAGGCTGTAGCTAGGCCCCCTCCCAATAGCAGCAAACTTATCCAGTGATGAGTACAGGACCCCTGTAAGTCAATCAACTTCCAAAAGCCCTGCTTTTGAGTGCATGAGAATTTGGAGGGGAATTCTAGATTTAAACCATAGCATTTATAATCTACACATATTCTGGACTGTTTGCAATGGTAAATAAATGGAAAAATAGCCTCTTAAAAGCAGAATCAGAGGTGTTTTTGAGGATTTAATGCAGTATTGGTTTCATAGTTGATTAACCTCTAAAATTTTGAAGTGAATTTGCACTATTTTATGCATAATCTAGCCAAAAAGGCTGATGTAAACATTTTAAAAAAGTATTTGAGAGAAATGGAATGATGCACATTTATTCACAATGACTGAATTAAGTGATATAGGAAAATAATTTAGTAATGTTTTTGTTATAGCATATAAGCCCAGTGATTTGAAATTATTTATGGCAGATACAGGTTTCAGTTTGGCACATTTATATATTTTAGTCTGAATGAATTATTACTGTTGTTTGATCACATAAATATATTTTAATAGTATCTTAATGTGAAACTCATATATGTGTATATATGTTCAGTAATTACTGCCCAATGTCATGGATTTTAACTTATAAAATGTGTATTTTTGCCCACATTTGTAGTTGTTTTCAAACTGAAATTATTACAGCTTTTTAATTTAGAGAATATTGAAGTTACCAGCTCAGTTTTATGGAAGTTCAGCATTTAGCTAGGAGGGTTTAAGTAGTTTTGGCCTTCAGAATTGAAGTCAACATTTTTGAAAGTGTGTCTGAACCACAACATGTTATTACCAGTGCTATTTGTTTCATATCTTATAGCTTTGAAAAACATCAATTCAACTTCAATTTACTGCCTTGGAGTTTTCCCTTTATATTTCATTTGGCTTGTATTTCTATTTAATTTCTATACCAGGGTAAGAAATAGACATAATTAAATGATGACTCAAATGTCAAGGCCCCCTGCCAATTCCAATAATAAGGAACTGTGCTCATTGAGAAGATGCAATCATCATTTAAACATGTTCCTGTCAGTTTAAAAATCAAATTATAGGCAAGATTCTTAGTTAGAAATGGATAGTAATTTGCTCATCCTTATATTTGCATTTCTGTCCACTATCCTACTTTGGTCAGAGAAGTTGCAGTTGCCCCAAATTGTCCTAGCCAGGTGAATAACGTTTTTTAATTAGTATGTCACCAAATTTCCAATATGTGTTGTGTTAAACTATGAAAAGAAGAAAGAAAGTCTGGCTTAAAAAATTATAAATTTGATAAATTTGAACTTGACATGCCTTATTTCCCCATAATAGCTTTTATTATTAGATTATTCCATCTTGCCTGAAGTCTATAATTTTTTAGTTGGCTTTGATAAGAAAATGCTATTTTATAATAATTAAACATATTTATTTCTTAGTCTAACACTTGAATGCTTTCATTATTTAGCTATTTTGTCTATGTACTTAACACCAGTTAACCACCACCACTGCCATTAAGAAAACATCAAGAGTTAATAATTAGCCACATGACCGTCAAACATTTTTAGATTAAACTGAAAGTGCTTTCAAAAACTATGATCTTTGTTGTTTTGTGTTGATAGTCACAGGTTAACTGTATGACTAGAAGAAGCACATGCTCCTGAGTAACTTGGTGAGAAACCAAGCAAACAGAAAGGCATTTTCCTAACTCCAAAGGATTTGCATCTTTATCTTGCTATAACCATGGCTATAAACATAAAAGTGTTGGCCACCACTCACAAGGATGTTCCTGAGAGGCATCTGTTTCAGTCATCTGTGGCAGTTTTAATTCAGTCTTGAGGTTAGAGGAAACTTCCAGATGGCTTGAGCAGGCTTTGATCCTGTCACTTGGTCTCTTCCAAGTCTTCTCTAAGTCCTCAGCTCTGCTGCCTGCGTTCTTCCTGCTCTATTCCTTTCTTTTTTCACCATATGACATTCTGTGTTTTCATCTTTCCTTAAGCTCAACTTCTTTTTCATCACCATCTTTTCTTATCAAATACTAGGTATTAAATATGAGTAAGTTAACTATTAAAAACCCAGGTATGCCAGTTATAAAGACTCAATTAATTTGTAATTTCATAATAATTTGTAATTTCTTTGCATGTTGTTGAGAGCTAATGTTCTGAGAACTTGGAAGTTTCCTTTGAGTTCCAAAGCACTGTGGTAAATTTGAGAAGAAATTTGCTGCAGTCTAGTGAGCAGTCTGGGTTTTAATATGCAGTCATATAAATCTAACCCACTGGAACTGGTGCGATGGTTTGTATGGCATGGAACATGCTTGCGGAGAGATCAGAGCAGTGGCACATAGCTTTCTTCTCTGTTTGCAAGCAGGGTCATGATATCTGGGGAAAGTGTCACCAGGTCGGGAAAGAAGTTAAATCTTTTAATCTGTGGATGTTAAACTTCTTCATCTGGAAATAAGCCTAAACAAATAATTGCATGTTTGTACTCTTTACAAGTCATTATTAACATACGTACATTTATATGAGGTCAGTTTGTATGGGTAAAAGTTTATCTCATTCCCATGATTTAGTGAATTCAGATTTATTTTTAAAGAAAAGACAGAGTGAATGTGGCTTATCTATTATAAAAAACTCTTCCTACTTTTAATACTAAATTAAAATCATTCTCTGAAATCTTACACTGCCTACGGAGAAAGATATGTGTGAGGATTAAATGACATAATCCATGCAAAATTCTTAGCATCTTCAGCTCTGTGGTTAATAATATATGTTCATTTTTATTACTTTTACCACTATTATTATTAGTATCCTTTTCCACCTGTAATATTCCTTTTACCTCATTCCTCTACTCCTTGCCTTGTAGAACAAAGCAGTTAATATCAGTAGGTTTAATAAGTTTAGAGAAATACCAGGCTCATGATATTTTTTTTTTAAACAGTAGCTACTATATTGTATCTTGTTACTTTCAGAATAGTTGACTCTTCCATCAGGCATAGCAAAAACAAACCAGAAACAAAACACAATAAAACCAATAAAAACAGGATGTGAAATGAAAAAAAAAAAAAAGGAAACGAAAAACAAAATTAAGCAAACCAATGACAATAATGTTGGGGCTCAAAGACAAGACAGAGGACAATCCCACCTTTTGCCACACTAGAAGATGTCATCTACCCAAGAAATGCTGAGACTGTGGGCACCAGACCTGCAAAACAATCCAGCAATATAAGTATTTGTAACCCAGCCATCATGAACCCAGCAGGTCCTCCGGGCAGGCAGTGTGCTGCGGGGGGTGGGTTGGGGTGGGGGGAAGAGGTCCTTGATTCATAGCCCACGCGCTGGCAGGCGTATGAGACACCATTCTTTCTCTCCTCCTGGAGTCTGCACAGTCGCACAGACTCACCAGGGAGGCAGGCTGGCTTGCCTCTGGTTGGGGCCTCTCGCCCCAACATGGAGGGTTCCCAGAAGGCACATAGTTCTCCCCCTGGGTTCCGCGCGGTGGAGGTAGCGCAGACTCACCAGGGAGGCGGGCTGGCTTGCTTCTGGTTGCGGCCTCTCACCCCAACATAGAGGGTTATAGAAGGCACATAGTTCTCCCCCTGGGTTCTGCTTGGTGGAGGTCGCACAAACTCACCAGGGAGGTGGGCTGGCTTGCCTCTGGTTGGGGCCTCTCGCCCCAACCCAGGCTCATGATATTTTAAAACAGAGTTGGAGCTCTGCTTCTTTCCTTAGAAAGGACCAGAACATCCCTTCTTACAAATTTGGTAGGAGCTCTGTTTAAGTCTGCTTTTCATTCACATATTATCATTGTTTTATATCCCTGGCCTCCTTTGTGGAATAAAAAAAAAATGGAATCAAGTTTTAATTACCTGTGTTTACTAGTATCTTTCATGCTCATTTATTTTGCAGTGACTTCCAAAATGAAATAGATTAACAGGTGCACACTGAAGTAGTAATAGATTTTGAAAAACAATGAATAACATGAGTTACTTTAACACTTTTTGTTGTTGTTGTTTAGTAGCAGTGCTTCAAAGAACTTTAATAATATCCTGGAAGGAGCCCAATGTTTGAAATACGTCATCCTAAAACAGAACAGTAGTATTGTTATTCATCTTCACTTTTGTTTTCAGGATTGGCATTGAGGAAAAGCATCACAAAGATTCTGTTTTTTTTAATTCTCAGAAATATCCTTACCTATGTTGTATTGATTAGCTGCTACAGATAAATACTAGGAAAAAACAAGAATAAAGTACGAAAAAACTTTGAACTTGTGTGGTCATATCTCTTTCTAAAATGTTCCTTTATCATTTTAGACAACTGCCAATCTTTTTATGACATAATGATTGAAACATTTTAAATGTATTTATTAATATTATGATACCATAATGAAACTGCTGAAAGACAAGTTTCAGTTGGTTGTCAAGAATATATTTCTTAAAAAAAAAAAAGAGTGTATTTCTTTACTTCAACTTTACATTGGGAATATGTGAGCATTTTTTCTCTATTCAGATCTTATTATCCCATTAGAGAATTTCGAATATTGATCTGTAGTTTTAGTGATGGACAACTTGACATTCAGGCTTTCTCTATATGTTAGCAGAATGAAACATATCTTCATTCAGAATTACCTACAGTTTATTTTCTATTGTAAGAATAATTTTAGATCTTTCATTTTAATTTTTGTGTTACTCTCATTTCTCCATTTGAACACTGATTTCTCTTTAAAGTAGATTGGAGAAATTGAGATTTTGATGAAGACATGCGGTGTTCATCCTTGTCTTTTAAAAATATCTACAGTATTAAAATTAATATATAGTGCTGTTACTGTGTTAATATAGTTACTGCGTTTTGTGTGGAGAACACCACTGAGATTACATGGTGAACTATATGCATTATATACTCTATATACTCCTATCAGTGTCCTCGTGTTTAAAGTGCATCTTCTACCATGCTTTAATTTTTGTCAGCAAGAAAGATTTAAATCCTAAACTTAAAGCAGTTGCCTTCTATTAGATATCAGATATTATTTAGTTTTATTGCTGTAGGTTCTGAGAAGGAAACATTAGTGCCTTTTGTTAAATAATTACATAGTCTTCATTTAAGTGTTCTTTGATTTAAAATTAGAATAATTTATTTTAGCCAATAGCTTTATCTCAGTAAATTAAAATCTGAACAAGTCTTTTGATCATACTGTCTGTCCCTTCAATTGTAAAAGTGCTCTTTATATTCACTTGAATATTTTTGTAAGTATATAGTGCAATAATTTTTAGTAAGTATATATAATTGCACAAGTATTACAGTAATGCAGTTTTAGAAAACTTTTACACTCCAAAAATTTTCTTGTGCCTATTTGTAGTTAATCCATGTCTGTATTCCAACCTATGTCCTACTTTCATTGCTATAGATGTCTTTTGTAGATATATTTTGTAAGCCTGTGAGCAAAAAGACAACATGCTGTATTTTTATTGTTGTTGCTTTGGCATATTTTTGAGACATCTATTTGTAGCATGTATTAGTAGTTCGTTTTTATTGCTGAAAAATATTCTGTTGCATAGATACAGTGCAGTTTGTTTACCTTTTCACTTGGTATACACTGATTAGGTTGTTTTCTGATTTGGTTTCTTATGAGTAACATTGTGATGAACATCCACATACAAGTTTTCATGGATATTTTTCCACTTGGGAAGATTCATAAGAGAATTGCTGTGTCATTTAGTAAATATCTCTATCTATCTATCTATGTATCTATTTTATTGTTGCTATTGTTTTTGAGACAGAGCCTCATTGTATAGTTCAGACTGGGCTTAAATTCACTGTGTTGCCTATGCTAGCCTCAAACTCAAGGTGATCCTCTTGTCTCAGCCTCCTGAGTGTGGGGATTACAGGCTATGCCAGCCACCATGCCTGGCTATGTATAGGCTTTTAAAGCAGATATGAACTGTCTTCCAAGGAGGCTCTACTATTTTCTATTTGATTAACAACATGAGACTTCTACTTTTTGAGTCTCACAACACATGATATTGTGAGTCTTTTAAATCATACCATCCTAATCAGTGTAAAGTAGTTTCTGGTATTTTAATTCACATTTAATTTAGTTTGATTCACATTTCTCTATTGACTAGTGATCCCAAAAACTTTTAGGGTGCTTATTAGCAGTTGATTTCATTTCTTTGGCTAAATGTTCAGTCAAATGTTTTGCTAATACTTAACTGCTTCATTTGCATTCCTTCTGTTTGAATTGTATTTTTAAAGATATGCATTCTAGTTATTATATTCCCTCAAAACATACTGGATGATAGCTAAAAATTCTTTGTGCAATTCAAGATTGCAGAGACTTTTCTCAGGAATTTTTGTAATTCCAGTGCTCACATTAGGATAGTAATCCATTTTAAGTTGATGTTTAAGGTAATTTTGCTTATTTTTTCACTGTAAATATCTAATTGTCTTAACACTATTTGTAGAGAATATGAATTGCTTTTGTAACTTTGTTAAAATAGCCTCTCTTTTTATTTTAAAGAGAATAAAACCAAACCAATCAAAACTGAATAAAGCTAATCAGAACTGAGAAATGAAAGTGATATAGAACTTCAAAACAAAATAATAGGATGTCAACAATGGCTACCATAATATCTCTTGTTTTCTTCAAAATAGCTGTCCAGATCATCAGACATAAAAGAAATCAAGCAAAGTAAAATGGCATAAAACCAATCAAAACAAAAGAATGAAAGCATTGCAGGACTTCGAAACGAGTCAACAATGGCTACCATAGTATATCCCATTATCTTCAAAATAGCTGTCCATATCATCAGACACAGAAAAATCAAACAAACAAGACAGAATAAAACCAAGCCTAGCAAAACTATGAAAACAACACAGGAATTCAAAACAAGATAATAGGAAATTTACAATGGTTACCACCTTCCTTTTTTAGATGTTTCCTTCCCTACCCCTTTCATAATATCTATTGTACATTTTGGATCCAACTCCTTCGGTTTTTTTATGCTAGGAGATAACACGATGTTCACTCATATGAGTGCGAACCATTTCACCTGTGAGCATGATCTCAAGTTGCATCCATTTACCTACAAGAGCCTTGTGAGATTAACCTTCTTTATAGCCGAGTAGCTTTCCATTGTATGAAACAGTCTCTTGACCATAATTTTTTTTAAACTTCTTGTTCTATTTTTGAAAATTATACATATTTATGGGATACCACATGATGCTTCTATACATGCAAATGTTGTGTTATATTCTATTCATTTCTGGTATTTTCTTTATCTAGGTACCTGCCGATAATGCATGTTTTGAGTATTTTATAAAACCAAGTTTTGGTATTAAAAGTACTCTAACCATGTTCTTTTTAAAAGTTAGTTTGACAAGGCCAGGCTTGTAGCTCAATGGTGCAGCACCTGCCTGACAAATGCAAGGTCCTGGTTCGTTTTCTGGTAACAAAACAAAACAATCTCCTCCAAATTGCTTTGACATATTCTAGGTTCTTTGTATTACTATATAAACTTTTAAAAAATTAACTTTATTGACACCGTTTTGTTATATGTAATGATCACATTCATCATAGGGAATTTATACCTGCACATAATATATCTTGACTCTTCTTTTTTCCTCATTCCCTTCTCCTCCCTTCAACCCTTCTTCACCTCCTTATTTACAAAAGCTTGTTTCAATTTCCATATAAAATTTGAGATTCATTTGTCAATTTTTTTTTTAAAAATGCTCTTTTTCTTTTTCCTTTTCTTTTCTTTCTCTTTTCAAACCCAGTGCTTTGGTTGTGCTAAGCAAACACTCTACCACTAACTATACCTCTAATCCAATTGCTGAAATATTGATAGAGGTTGAACTGAATCTTTAGATCATTTTAGGAAGAAAGGCCATCATAAACACTTCATGAATATGATATTTCTCTCACTTCTTTTGGATCTTTAATTTTTGTTAGGAAATAATTTATTGTTTTCAATGTATGAATCTTGCACTTTTAGAAAGTTTATCTCTATATATTTTGTTCCAATATTATTGTAAATGAAAGCATTTCAATCTTTATTTTCATTTTCATTTATAAATAAGAATATTTACATCATGGTCATTTAGTCTGAAAGTTGAGACAGTCATCTTTCTTCTCTTTGTGTTATCTCTCTTCTTCATTGTGCTAGCTAGAACCTGTGCAATGTTGAATAGATGTAGTGAGAATGATCATTCTTTCCATTTTTGAACTTAGAAGATAAACAGTCTTTTACCATAGCTGTAATGTTAGCTGATTTTTCTAATAAGATTGAGAGAATTGTTTTCTAGCTGTATTATGTTGAGACTTTTTATTATAAATGAGCGTTGGATTGAGAAGTCTACTTTTTGTATCCACTGTGATAATTATGTAGTTTTGCCCTGTAGACTGTTAATTTGACATACCTGTTATATTAACTGATTTTCAGATGTTAAACTAAATTTAAAATCTTGGTATAAATCCTGCTTGGTCATGGTGGATAATGGTGTATAAACCTTATGATATTGTTCTAGATTTAATTTGTTAATATTTTGCTAAGGAATTTTGCATCTGTGTTTATGAAAGATATTGGTCTGTAGATGAGGCATGCTTAAAACTTATGATGAATGTTTAGATTAAAAAAAGTTTTGTTTTGTTTGATTTTATTATGTCTGATGGTATAGGCAGCTACTTTGAAGGTAACCAGAGGTATTATGGTAGCCACTGTTGATTTCCTATTATCTTGTTTTGAGGTCCTGTATGACATTCACTATTTTGTTTTGATTGGCTGTATTCTGTTTTATTTTATTTGGTTTTATTCTCTTTTAAAAAAGTTGTAGTAAAAGACTCATTGTGATTAATACCCCTCAAAATACTCTTCCTCTCTTTGAACACATATCCTATAGTTCTTGACAGTTTCCAAAGCATTCTGGAAATCTGATTTTCATAATTGTCTTTAGTTAACTGTCATTGTTGCTTCAGGGTCCTGAATGAATTAAAAATGTTTACCTTTCATGGTCATTTTTGCTTTGTGGAAGAGCCAGAAGTCCTTTGATGCCAGATCTAGTGAATAAGGTGGATAAGGATTCATGGTGTTGTTTTTATGAGCTTGGCTTTCCTTCGAATGGTATTCAGCCGCAGTGGTGTATTTTTGATCACACCTCCAATAAAGACACTTGAAAAATGACTTCCAGGACAGCTTCAGAAAGTGCAAGAATGAAGAGATAAATGTGTTCAAAGTGAAGGGGAGTATTTTGAGGGCAATTAATGTCAATTTGTCCTTAACTATAATGATTTTTTTATTTAAACACACACCATCTAATTTGGTAAGTCCTTATATTACACGTTTTTTTTTCTTGTGATCTCTTTGACCTCAAAGGGTGACTTTGGAAATGTTTGCAGTTCCTTTATTCCTAAAAGAAATTGTGTAGGAGTGCTGATATTTCTTCTCTAAGAAGAAAGTTTGGTAAAAGTTGCAGTGAAACATCTGGATCTGGGCTTTTTTAATGGGCTGATTTTAAATTACCAATGAAATTATTTTACTTATTAGAGGTCTATTCAGTTTTTCTATTTCTTCTCGAGCTATTTTGCCACTTATATATTTCTAGAAATTTGTCCATTTTGTGTAAATTTTTAAATTCATTCATATAAAGATTTAAGTAGTATTTTCATGTAATCCTTTTGATTTTCTTAGTGTGACTGGTGACACCTCATTTTTCATTCCTGATTTTGGTAATTAATCATTTATTTTTCTCTCATTTATTCCCTCATAATATTTTATGAAGTATTTTCAATTTCATTAACCTTTTTAAAGAACAGATTCTTTATTGTTTTCTGTCATGAGTTCCATCGAGATCTCTGATTTTTCTTTCTTCTACTTATATTATTAATTCACATTTTCCCCAGGTTTTTAAGGTAGAAACTGAAATTACTGAGTTGATATCTTCAAAATATTGTTCTTTAAATTATAAATTTCCCCTTAACCGTTGTCTGCATTCCATAATTTCCAAACTGTGGTGCTTTTGTTTGCCTTTGTGCCAACTCATTTTGTGATTTCTTCTTTGACCAGTAAGGTATTTGGAATTATACTACTTAATTTCCAAATATTCAGCTTTTTCTTGTTTCTTCCTATTATTGTTCTCTAACCTAATTCCATTATTGTCAGAGAATATTCCTTGAATAATTTTGATCCTTTTAAATTTCTCAAGATTTATTTTATCATTCAGCATATGTTATATCCTAGATAATGTTTTATCTTGTGCTTGAAAAGGATATGCTAGTGGTTCACGAACTTAATTCTTTCCACAGTTCTGGTTGCAAAATGAACTGGAAGAGAACAGAATCAAATGCAGTGGTTAGGGTCAATGTTGATCTTTTATATTTTCTGCTGTTTTGCAACTTAATATTTAAATATCAGATTGAATTGATTGATGAAATTGTTAAGTCTTCTACATCTAATATTTTTATTTGGTTCTTTTTTCAGTTATTAAGGGTAGAATATTGAATTGTAAGTGGTCATTTAATAGACTATTTCCTTTTTTAATTTTCTCAATTTTTATTTGGTGCCTCTTTAGGGACTGTGTTTTCATGCATATATACTTTTATAGTTACTCTATTATAAATTGTAGAGCCTTTCTTCACTATGAAATATCTGTTTGTTTCTAATATTTGTAATCTTACAGCCCATTTTGTTTGATACTAAGATATCGTCTTTAGCTTTTTAAATAATTACTATTTGCATCATGTCTCTTCTTCTCATTTTTTAATCTTTTGACCTGCGTTTATTTTTGAATGTAAAGGATGTCTCTTATAGACAGCTAGAGTTAGCTTTCACTTTTTAAATACACATGGTATATAATCTCTATGTTTTGGTTAGGTAAATTACATTTAATTTAATGTAATCATAGATTTGGATGAATTTGTATCTGTCATTCTGCTACTTGTTTTTTGTGTGTCTTGTGTCTTTTTGTTCCTGTTTCTCTGTTAGTAATTTTTTAATTTAATTTTTTTATTAGTACATGTTTGCAGTATATAATGATTACATATATTGTGGGAAGTTGGTATATGTGTATAATACATCTTTTTCTTTTGTACTGCCAAAATCAAAGTAATTTTAATTATTGAATTGTACATATTCCTTTTTTAAAGTGATTTTTTAACTTACTTTTTTATATTAAATTAATATTCTTAGTATATATTTTAATCTTCCATTGGTTTTCAAATTTTTAAGTCATTTTATTAATGGTACTAGAGATTATGATATATATTTTAGTTTATCACACTGTCTTTCAAATTAATACTAACCTAATGTTGTCCATTTCCTTCCTATGTTTTTGGTGACATTATGTTGCACATAGAAACTTAATTATATAATAATTTTTGTAATTACTATAGATAATATTTAATGGTATAAATATATACTATAATTATATATGTAATGTATGTTTTTGAAAGGGAATTAGGAAGACAAAGGAACATATATTTAACTGTATTCACATACTCTCATTGATGTACTTATTTACTGTTTCCAGAGCTCTTTATTTCTTCCCATGTTTTTATTTATTTTCTTTCAACTTGAGTTCCTTTAGTATATTTTGTAGAGTAGTTCTACTAGCAACCAGTTCTGCTACTCTTTATTTGTCTGAGAATGTCTTTATTTCACCTTCTCTCAATAGTTTTTGTGAAGATTGAATCCTTGGTTTGAAATTGTTTATTATTTCTTTTTCCAGCAGGTTGACTATGTCCTTCAATGTTTCTTGTTTTTTTTTTGTTTCCATTTAGAGGTTGGTTGTTTCTTGCATTGTTGTTTATTTCGGTGCACAAAATAAAACATAGGGCTGTGACAGAAAGTGACTGAACTTAAAGGTTGGAAAAAATAATTGCAAAGGAAAAACTATTGAGAAGTTGATATATAGCCTTTTAAAAAGGAACATATAAGGTGTATATTTCTCTCATCCTCATACTGATAGAATTCTTAAAGTGGTAATTCATTATACTATTTGATACATTTGTGGTAAAATTTTCTTGTGGGATATCCAGTTTAATTTCTTATGTATATATTTTTTCTTATATATTCTCTCTCCTCCCCCATAAATAGGTCTGTATCTTGTGTTTTTTTGGCTATTGCAGAATATACATGTACATATATATGTATGTATGTATGCAATTTTGTTATAACTCTTTTTACTTTTTCCTCCAAATGTCATTAGATATGTAGGTGAAGATAATTAAAATTTAAAAAAATATTGTCCTTGATAAAAAAATTTTAAATAATTTCTTATCTCTGATTTGATCTTTATAATTTCTTTTCATATTTTAATTAGTATTATAGTTATTTTCTGCATGATTTCTTTAGTTGCTCATTATGAGTCTAACATTTTAGGTTATCTACTACTCCCAACTTCGTTACTTCCTATGCAGTTTTCTTGTATCATATTTAATTTATTAATTTTTAAAAAATAATTGTGAAGAAACTTCCATTCAGAAACTTTTGTTTAGAAACTTCTTAGAAATGTGAGTCTACATTTTATTGGTCAGTAGTATTTGTATATTTCAGTATCACATTTTAGTGCACTGTATTTTCTTCTATGTTTATTGACATCTTAAATTGAAATGACAAGTCTTTCTCTGGATATATTAGCTTTTTGGAACTGGATAGTACTCCAGCAGTTGCAGTTAAACCAAAGGATTAGTATGGTCCTTTTTTTTGTTCTCTAAACAACAAATTGTACTCTAGGGGCCAATCAAACTGTCCATCAACATTAGAAAAATATTAATGTCATGTCAACGTTGTCATGACAACATCACAGGATACATTACCTAAGAAAACACTTGTCTTACAAGTGTAGTTGTAGGAATTGTCTTACAATCTGTACCTTGCTTTCATCAAAGGAAGAGCCCAGATCCTGTCCTTTGATCTGTCATCACTGTGGTGGGAAGATGGCTTTGAGAGTTATGGTAGCAGTCTCAATCTTCTTGAAGTATATACATGACAGAAAAAGATATCAGAAACAAAGCAACAGAATACACTATATTTTCTTGTTTTTTTGCTTCATCCTGCATATTAATTTGTAAGAATTCTGAGATTGTGTATAATTGGGTTCCAGAGCTCAGATTAAAGATAGTTCTTGATTGTAATAGCAACTATTAACTCATGATTTAAATTGTATCATTTTTCTTTTTCCAAGTGGATTTTTTGTAACGTCTAATTATTATAATTAAAACAATCAGCTTTACATGTGCCTTGGTTGGGCACCATCATTGAACAAACAGAAAAATAACACTGAGAGACAATATTGTGTGTTGTGAAGAATACAGACTCTGCAGCAGGACTTCCCGAGTTTAAATCCTATTTATCTTATTTACTAGCTAGCAGACTTTGAATAGTTTTACTCGTTAAAGCTTGTTTTCTTTGCCAACCTCATAGGCAGAAGGCCTCTCTTGTTTCTCATTTCCTTGTAAAAATAACTATCATACTTTGTCTTTCAGACAAAAGATTTGTTTTGGTTTTACCACCAAACATTGATTTAAGGGCTGGAGATGTTGCTTAGTGGCAGTGTTTGTCTATTATGTGTGGGGCCCTTGGTTTGGTCCCCAGCACCACACATGCAATAAACATACTCACTCATTTAACACTTTCTTGATTGTTTTCCTTCATTTTTAATCTTTACTTTTGATTGAACTAGAGTCATTTTGTTTAATTTAAATGTCATTCATTCGTAGAGAAGTGTCAAAATGTGGTCTAATATTTAAATGAAAATATTCATATGTAGAAACTGCCTTCAAATATTTGAATAGCTCTTACTTTTTGTTTTAGAATAAAAAACCAGAATCAAAAAATAGACATTATAAATAGATTTGATTGAATATTAAAAGAAACCTTCCAACAATTAAAGGTATAAAAAATGGAATGAATTGCATTAGGAGATAGTGAGCTCTACAATACTTAGGGATTCAAAGAGAAATTGAATGACAACCATTCTCTTCAGAGGTAAACAGTAAAATATGGTACTAGTTTCAAGGAAGAGGAGTTGTACCTATATTGTACTTTATGCTTTTATGGGAAAAAATTTGCCATTTGATTTTCATAGCAAAAATAGTTTAACCTTAAGAAGTACTAAATCAGGAGAATAGCAAGATTTATAAAAATTGTAATTCTATTTAGCAATCTCTGTTCTTCCAAAGCTTAGTCTATAATATCCTTCAAAATTTAACTCCATGAAGTTTATTTGAAGTGATACTTATATTCGAGCTCATTTAGTATCCAATTTTTATTCCTTGAAATGCAATGAAAGCTTGATTTCTGTGATCTGTTATGAATAGTTAAACAGTGAAAGTTGAAAACATTTTCATCTTACAGGGAGGGTATCTTACAGGAAAGCTGTTTATGTTTTTAGCACTCATGAAATTGGACCTCTTAGAAATGCTAGGATACTAAAGAAGTCATTAGATGGTTTATCTTTAACAAATTTTCTTTTGGCTTATTTGTTAGAAAATTAAAGCCTCTTTCTTATTTCTGTTACACTGGTGGTTAAAGACTATGATATCTTTTTAGACCTGTTTCTATTTGTACTTTAAATGTATCCAGGACTGTTGATTATACTTACAGTATTTCCTTATTCTGTGACAGAGTGAATATAATTCACCATTTTGTTTTTCTGAAAAGAATCAATGTATTTATGTTTGAATCACATGATGATCTTGGTTGTTTTTCTTTTTCCATTAACTAAACATAGTATGTGTTTTTTTAGTGGAGGTTGAAGAGAATAAGAAAACTGATTTTATATTTACAGATAAGAACATTGATCCCACAATCTTGCTCTTTGAAGGAGAGAATGAGAACTCTTATCTTTTGTCAGAACGAACTCATCTGCTGTGTTGTTGATGTTTCATGTTAAGAAGTTTTGTGATTACTTGCATAGTTCCTTCAAAGGCTTGAGATTTAAAGTTCATGTGGCTCAAATTATGAGTGATTGAATGAATTTCTGTTGGCTATTTGACTCTAATTTAAGAAATTCTTCAACTTCAGTGTGGGAAATCATTATACTTTATATACACATATGAGAACTCATGTGACTTATAGTATCTTGCATTTCCATATTTTTCTAATTTAGATGTTATTGTGAATACAGTAAGCCTAGATCAGATATTAGAATTGCCATAAACAAGAGATAAAAATTCTTATAAATGTTTTATATTAAAAGGATTGTGCTACTCTGATAGATTTCCCAGGTAGGTTATTAATTCTTATTTTATTATTATTTACTAGACAAATATGAAAAATCTTATTAGACTAATGTTAGATTTTAATTGCCATTCTATCCTGATTTGTGATTTTTGAGAATTTTTTCTACCCACTTAGTTTATCTTTCTATGAAATAATACAGTATGTGACTTTAAATACAGTATTTACATTCTATTTAATGTTTAAAGGAAATAAAATTTTGTGAAGCTAGAGAGCTTTTATTCGCTAACTTAAAAGAAATAATATCTATAAATTATATATATAAGTTTAAGTTTATTCTCTAACTTAAAAGAAATAATATCTATAAATTATATATATGTTATATTTTCTGTTTCTCTGTAATCTTGATTTTATAAGATTATACATTCAACAGATTTTATATCTCAGGTTTTCACTTTTATCATTCTTAAGTAGACAGAACTTTTGAACTTGAATCCACAATACTAAATTACACAACAGAATGAATACTTTTGTTGGTGTATGAGAAAGAACATTATAATTTTCTGTCCCTGACAAGGGTCATTTGACACTACAACAAACTGTTTGATTTTCTTAAAGGTACATTATCTTGTGAACTTTGCATATGATTTGATTTTCTTAGTTTTCCTCATTTTTTTCAAGAGACTAACTCTTATACAGTGTGGCATGGATGCTGCCAATATTCATTTTATAAAGCTGTTTCTCACCACTATCGTATAACACTTTAAAGTAACTTAATTTAAAAAATGAGTTGGTAGACTTCTTAAAGTCTTAATATAGAGTGTATATATATTTGCTGGGTTTCCCTTAACCACTAATTTGATAATTCCATGGTTTAAATGGGTCTGGTATGAACTGTTCTCTATAATCTGTACAAACCTCAGGTCTCATGTTTCCTGAAGAAGGAAAAATATTCTCATGTACTTCTAAATGTTTTTGTTACTACTTATATAAAAATTGACTTGAGCACTTTATTATTTTCCTAACTCACACTTCATATTTAAGTGTTTGCTAAAATCAGAATTTTAAAAAGCTTGCTTTTAATGCATCTTTCTTGTTATTTTTGCATTTAACCTGTGCATAATGTTAGTTTGACAGTGACATATTTCTGGGGATATAGCCATGGGCCTTCAGAAGAAGTTCTGGGATTTCATCTGGACTAAACATGACTGACTCATTTTATTCCTTGTTTTCTACCTTTAGTATTTTAATCAGACATGTTGAGTTTTGTTCATTATTTCAGACCTTACATTTAGCCATTATTTGTCATATAGCAGGCACTCAGGAAATGTGAGAGTGTGATAAAATTATTTCAAAATTCATTTTGTTTTGGTTTTAAGACTACTGAGAATACATGGACAGCATTTTGAAAACTACTGTTTAATTGTGAGACATTATAGTTGATAAAATTACTTATTCATTAATTACTGATTATGTTTAAATTTTCACTATTAATATAAAATTATTTGATAACTTCAATAATATTTCTTTAACTTACTCGTCATTGTGATATGTCTGGCATAAAAGACAAAAAATAGAGATACAAATAAAATCCTAGTGTAGGTGTCAACAGAAGCCATGCTGGGTCTGGGAAGAGTACAACAAGAAGCCAGTTTGCCCTTCCCATAAACCATGCAAGTCATGCAGGGTCCAGGAAGAGAAAAGCCAGTTCACCCTTCCAGCGAGTTGGCAGATGCTGTGCTGGGTCTGGGAGGAGTACAACAAGAAGCCAATTTTCTCTTCCTGTAAACTATGTAAACCATGCAAGGCCCAAGAAATGAGAAGCCAATTTGCCCCTCCTGTGAGTCAGCAGAAGCCATGCTGGGTCTGGGAGAAGTACAACAAGAATCCAAATTGCCCTTCCTGTAAGCTGCACAAATCATGTGGGACCCAGGAAGAGAGATATCAGTTCACCCTTTCTGTGAGCTGACCTGCATGTGGGCTGAGAATCAAGACCACCCCCAACCCCCATAAGCAACCGGCTAGTTCAGAGGACAGGCTGAGTTGATAGCTACTGAGGTACAAAAATAACTAAATGCTCGTATTGTTTGATTGACTTTGCAGGCCTAAGACCAGTAGTGTGAGCATCTATTAGGAGGATAACAATATGTAATATAGCAAATATGGGGTATTTCCTTCTGTCTTGGTTCTCACTGTTTAGTTTTGTTCCAATTTATTGTTTTGATTTCACTATATCTGATGGTATGGACAGCTATTGTGAAGATAACAAGATATATTATAGTAGCCATTGTTGATTTCCTATTATCCTGTTTTGAAATTCTGTACCACTTTCACTGCTTTGTTTTGATTGGCTTTATTCTGTTTTATTTTGTTAGTTTTATTCTCTTTAAAAAATCCTATTGTAATTTCACAATGGATCCTCAATTATGGTTATAGTTTTAATTTCAATAATTTCTTATCACATAAACAATTTAATCGCATTATATTTCTTCATTTTCTAGAATGTTTCTTTGGTGGATATTACATGTCCCTAGTTGTCTTTCTTTTCCTTTTTTTGCTCCTACTGTTGCCTGCATATATTTAACCAATGTTCAATGTGTGACCATATGTTGAACTTTCATTTCATTCCAATCATATTGGTGATAGATGTGAGTATAACACATTTCTACTTTAAAAAAGTCTTAAAATTCACTCTACAAATTGTGTGCATAAACACAAACTACCAAGTACTTTATTTTAGGAATTCATGTAAATTTTTTTCATTGATAAACTTCAAATTAAGTTTTTCTTTTAACTTAGCATTTTAAAGAAAGAGGACAGTTATTTGTCACCCCAGTTTTATAGTAGAGGAAACAGAGAGGCAGATGTTACAAATGATTCACCATATTCTGTAGTGCTAGCACTCGGTCAGTTAATGTTTGTTTCCTAATCAGTTTTAGGAGAAAGGTGTCCTATGCAAAAAGCAAATTGTAGAGGTGTTAAGC